>CM035425.1:90510041-90527541 GCA_020310875.1 Ceratopteris richardii | reverse complement strand
TGATTTACTTCAAGCGTTGTTGAAGCTTCTCTGCAATTCTCCATGTTAAACTTCTTCAGTAAGTTTAGGAGATACCTTTCGTGCGAAACATATATGCCATGATCTGTATATGTAACGTCCATTCCAAGAAAGTATGATAACTTTCCTAGATCACTGATCTTGAACTCTTTTTCAAGCAATCTTTTTACTTCCTTGATTCCTTCATCTGAGGTTCTTGTGATTATTATGTCATCTACATGAATACAAATGTAGATCATACCTTCATCTGTTCTCTTAACGAGTAGACTTGCATCAGCCTTCGAGCTTTAGTATCCAAGATCATTGAGATACTTCACAAGTATGTAATTCCAAGCTCTTGGAGCTTGCTTCAATCCATAGAGAGCTCTTCTTAATATGCAAACATGATCTGGGTAACTGGTACTTAGAAACCCTTCAGGTTGTTCCATGTAGACTTCATCTGATATATATCCATTCAAAAATGCATTCTTTATATCGAGCTGACTTAGCTTCCATCCTTTTGATGCTGCTATAGCAATCAATGTCCTTATGGTTGACATCTTTGCCACCGGACTAAATGTCTCATCATAATCTATGCCATGCATTTGAGCATAGCCTTTGACCACCAGTCTAGCTTTGTATCTGGCTATCCTTCCATCTGCAAGTTTTTTAACTTTGTAAACCCATTTATTTCCAATCACTTTCTTACCATTTGGTTTTGGAACAAGTTCCCAAGTCTTGTTCTCTTCAAGAGCATTGAACTCCTCCTTCATTGCTTCTTCCCATTGTTTCTTACCTTTTGCTTCACTGTAATTCTGAGGTTCTTCATCTTCCTTTACTAAGTAAGCATAGTTTTTCTGAGTCAAACAAGAAGTGTCATAGGAATACCTTGTTGGTTGTTTCGTTACTCTGTTTGACCTTCTTAGCTCATATTCTTCATGTGTATCTGAATACACATCTTCATCAAATATTGGTTCATCTTCATTTCTCATACCTAATCCAATCCTGGACGAACTTGCCTGCATATGATCTTCATCTCCATTCACCTGCATATGTGACTTTCCTTTTTCTTGCAAACTCAACTAGAGTTCGATTTCTCCTTTCTGCTACTCCATTTTGTTGCGGTGTATACCTGCAAGTTATTTCTCTTTTGATACCTACATTCCACAAATAATCATTGAACTCTCGAGAAAAATATTCTCCTCCTCCATGAGACCTTACTCTTTTGAGTTTCTATCCTGTAAGTCTTTCAGCATATGCATGAAAATGCCTAAAAGCTTCAAATACTTATGACTTCTCTTTCAAAACATAAAGAGTTATCCATCTTGTTGCATCATCAATAAAAAGAACATAATACCTTGAGCCGCTGATAGATCCTTCTTTTGTTGGTCCCCATACATCTGTATGTATGAGTTCTAACACACCATCGTGTTTGTACCCTTTCTTCTAAAATGATAACCTATGGGCTTTTCCCATCTGACAGGCTTCACACTTGTGAATCATATGTTGATTCTTCATATTTGGTAAGCCTCTCACAGATTGTTTCTCCACCATAGTTTTGATTCCTGTTTCATTAAAATGTCCTAACCTCTTATGCTAGAGGTCTAACTCTGTGAATACTTCATCACCATGTGTGATCAGGCTTGACCAACATTCCCTTGTACTTTAAGAGTAAAAAGTCTACCTTCCTTTTTACCATGGACAATCTGATTGTATCCATTCTCTGGATCTTCAACAAATACTCCTTCATTTGTAAACCTGACTTGAAAACCTTTTTCTACTATCTGACCCACACTGATCAGATTCTTCGGGATTGTTGGAACATACAAAACATTTGTTAGTAGGTCAGCTCCATTCTTACATTTTACTTTTCCAATTGACCTTACATTATGTTTTGTGTTATCACCTGTTTGTACTGTATGATTTGAAATACCTCCTTCAAGTTCTGATAACAATTCTATATTTTCTGACAAATGATTTGAACAACCAGAGTCAATATAGAATACCTTGAGGTCTTCATTCTCTGTCACACTTATCGAGTTCATCATCAACGTTGTATGACTGTCATTCTGCATATCGTTCGCATAATTGTAGTAGGTAGTGTTGTGAGACTGATTCTGTCCCCAACTTCTTGCTCCACCTCTACCATATCCGCCTCTTTAACTTTGTCTTCCTCTTTGATATCTTCTGCTTCTGCATCTACTGTTATTGTTCTAATTCTGACTTGATCCTTGAGAATTATGCCAGCAATCATGAGCCAAATGATTGCTTAATCCACAGATCCAACAAGTCTTCTTGTTGTTAGTATGATTACCTCTTCTTTTACCCTTTTACTTCTAGCATTACCTCTTCCTTTTGCAAAATTTGCTTGAGTAGACATCTCTTCTTCATCTTTTTCTTTACCTTTATCACCTTTCTTCTTATTCTTTGCGTACATGGCCGAACTATGTCCTTTATCTCTATCTGTCTTCAAATCTTGCTCAAACGTTAACATTAGTCCAAGCAACTGATTTAAATCTCGTACAAAATGATTTGAAGAAAGTTCAGTTGAGAGTACGAAAGGTTTCCACCTTTCATCTCCTCTCAATCCTGCAAGCACTTGTGCTATCAACCTGTGATCTTCGATATCTTCATCAATAGATCCAAGACTATCCGCCAAGTCTTTCATCTTAGTGACATAATCACTAATGCTTTGACTTTGCTTTTTCTTGAACGTTGTAAACTCTGACCATAAGCTAGCCTTCCTAGCTTTCGTCGTATTTTGGAAATGATCTTCCAATGCTCTCCATATGTCTTCCACTTTCTCCAGACCTCTAATGTGCGGTAGTAGATGATCTGTAATTGTATTGTAGATATAAGCTCTTGCCGTTGCATCTTTCCTCTGCCACAGCTTCAAGGCTTCTAACTCTTCTTTCTTCGGTTGACTGTCGTCTCCAAAATTCGGCTTCTTTTCTTCTCCTATCACATATATCATTAAGTCTTTACTCATAAGTAAAGCTTCCATGCACATTAACCATGCGGGATAATTATCTCTGTCCAATTTGTCAATAGAGATATGATCTGCCATAATCTTCTTGTTTCTGTTACTTCCGGTGAGTGTAATGTTAAAAGGTTTTACCTTTTACAAACCTTTACCCTTGAGAATTACTTCGGAATGTTTCTTGACGCCGTTTGTTGTTGATCATCTCAGCTTTCACCTTTCTTGTGAAAGTTCTTCGAATTCTCTTGTATATTTACTTCCGTTTCTACTTCTGTGAAACCTTTTCTGCTCTTCAGAACCTTTCGCTCTGATACCACTGTTGATTTCGTGACAAAAGCTTGTTCACTAACAAGACTGCAGAAAATTGCCACGCTTCAACTAGAACTAAGCTAGAGTGATATTAGAACAGCTTAGCAACCTTCTAAAATTGAAAACTTTATAACTGTATTTAGTGAAAACTGAAAATTCACTTTACAGAAAGCTTCGTGTTTCCTTCAAGCTTTTATTTTGAACTAATTTACTTCAAACTTTACACTACTATGTTTGCTTACAGTTAGATAATCTTTCCTTTACTTAACTGTGCAAAAAACTGTATTTTGAACTCACTGAAACTTCACCGGAACTTCACCAGACTGTTACCGAAATGTCACCGTAATCTTATCAAAATCTTACCGGAATCAATGGCAATTCTGTTTGTAATTACTTCAAATGATTGTAGATGAAGTAAGGAAGTAATACCTGAGCTTCCTTCAGTAAATGAACTCTTTCTGAAGTTTAAGAAAAAACTTCACCAGTTCAGGATGCCTTTTTACGGTCAGACTTTGTACTGTGTACATGTCCCGCTTCACAAAATTCTTTTGATCAGTTTGTAGTTCAGACTCCTAGCTTCAAGATGAGCTATGACTCATGAAAATCTTTACACTGTGTTACGAGATTTAACTCTCAGAAGTACCGGAAAATGTTTACTGAGAAAAAACTATAACTGTTAACTAACTTTCACAGTAACATGAAATTACTCAGATTTCTTCACATATGAAGAATGCGCTCATTCTTCCACATGAACATGTGTTTTCTATTAGAGAAGATGTGTACAAAATAGCTTGGCCTCACTTTGCTCATAGCTATGGAAAACTCTCTCCTACTCTAAGTAGTTATTCCTTACCATCTCTCTTAGATGAATACCTGACAATTCAGGTTCTATTATTCATCTCTACATACGCAATCTCTGGTGTCTTCTATATCACTATCCTCAGTTTCTATATGCGCTATTCTA
Source organism: Ceratopteris richardii (assembly GCA_020310875.1). Lineage (NCBI taxonomy): Eukaryota > Viridiplantae > Streptophyta > Polypodiopsida > Polypodiales > Pteridaceae > Ceratopteris > Ceratopteris richardii. The sequence goes on along the minus strand of CM035425.1, from coordinate 90,523,291 downwards.
TTCCGGTTCTATGCGCTCTCTCTCATCTTCTTCTTCTTTTTCCTCTATGTATCTCAGCTCTCTTATATACAATTTTTGATCCGGGTTTCAACAAACTCGTAATTCTGGAAACTTCTATGCTGTATATTACAGACGTGAATTTGTCCCTTCACTAAGGCTTTGATTTTCTTGAATGCTTTGTTTCTGCTTCTCTTTGTCTTTCTTCGTCAGTATGTCTGTCTGTATGTCAAATTTGTGAGTGATTCTTCAACATCTATCTATCTATCTATCTATCTATCTATCTATCTATCTATCTATCTATCTATCTATCTATCTATCTATCTATCTATCTATCTATCTATCTATCTATCTATCTATCTATCTATCTATCTATCTATCTATCGATCATGAACTCTTTCATGAGTTCCTCTTCATATGAAGCATTCATAGCTTCCACATCTTCCAAGCTTTCTTCATCACCTACAAAACAAAAGAAGAAATGGTGAATGTGATCAATGGTGCCTCTTGCACCTAACAAGGGTTGCCATTCCTCTTGGAATGGTCTTACACATAGGCTTGCCATTTCTCTTTGAATGGTCTTACTTTCCATAGGCTTACCACTCTCTTAGGTGGTCTTACTTGCCTCAACCTTTTGTTAGACCTTCACTTGGTCTATGGCGCTTCTTGCACCTAACATAGGCTTGCCACTCCTCTTGGGATGGTCTTACTTGCCTCACATAGACTTTCCATTCCTCTTGGGATGGTCTTACTTGTGTTTAAATTAGCTTGCCACTCTCTTTGGTGGTCTTACTAGCCTCACACTTTCACAATACATTCACTTAATTTATGCTTGGACCTTACCACCACACACAATGTGGATTTTTCTTACCCTTTACTTCAGCCCTTAGCATTGCAAATGGTCTTCTTTACCTTACTTTGCTTCAGCCAACATGTCACACTTCTCATGAGTGACACTTCCTTCTATCTTGGTGCTTTTCTTGTGCTCCTTGCAACCTTAGGGAATGTCTTTAAGTCCTTGTTGAGACTTCAACACTTTGTGGCAGCCCTCCTTTGGAGTCTTCTACTCCTCCTTTGTTGGGAAGCTCAATCCTAAGCTTCAACCTTGTCCACCTTCAACTTGGGTTGAAACTTCAACACTTCAAGTGTTTGACAAACATGTAGCTTGGGCTCCTTCATTCACTTTGGCTCCAAGCTTAGCATCCTTGCATCATCCAAGCTTTGCCTATCTCTTCTTTGGCTTGTGCAAATAGGAGCATTGCATTCACTTGATGTATCTAAACTCACGAATCAAATGCTTTTAGTTATCATAACATAAGCATACAAACTTTCTTTTGCAACTTTACCTCAATGGGTTTTATCCACAACAAGATACATCCACATAATTCATACATAGCAGCCTTGCATCTTACCAATCTTTGTGGCATCCAAACACATGTTCCTTCAGCTCATATATGGTTGAACACGACCAACCTTTAGTGCTCCAATATCACACAAACAATCACATATAAGCGTGCATGAAAATCACCAATCATTACAGCACATATTCAGCTCTCTTTGTGCCAATGAATATGGCTACATTGACCTGCAAATTTCAGCTTGTATAGGCTTTATAGAATAGCCTATTACTTATCTATACATAATGGATTATACATATATATTCTTCTTAAACACACATGCATACGTTCTTTCATGTTTGACATCAATCGTCAACTCTAAATTCAACTTACATTCAGCCTACACATGGCTGTCCAACATTGTCATTCAATTTGAGCATAACTTTCACAAGCATGCATACATAAGCATCTTCATTTCATATGCATATAAAAATCCTCAAGCTTAAATAAAAGCTTTAATATTCAGCCATGTACATAATAGCATATTGCACTTCATTCAATTGAGTGCAACATCTCAATCATGCATACAATGTTCATATGCAACTATATGTAGTTGCTCATCCAAGATTCGTTGCTTGAATCTTCATCTTCTTCTATTGGTTACTCATAAATATGCAACAAAGCAATTAGCATCACTTATACCATGCCTCAATGAACAACATCTTCAGTAGAGAGTAGGACAAGAGAGTGCTTGACTTCAATTAACATAAAGCAACAAAATGTTCTTACATGCACAAGGTTCATCTCCATAGCTTTCCAATGAGCATGATCGCTCCAACCTTTCCTTTGCCATCTCTACATCCTCTTCAACATCTCTTTGCACATCCACGGGCTCCACTCCCAATAGGTGGCTGTGTACAGAAAAGGTATGCGGTTGGAATACCTTTGTGCCTTGTAGCTGATAGATAGATAGATAGATAGATAGATAGATAGATATATAGATAGATAGATAGATAGATAGATAGATAGATAGATAGATAGATAGATAGATAGATAGATAGATAGATAGATAGATAGATAGATAGATAGATATGATGGAGAGTGTTAATCTCCAAAAGAACAAATTATCCTTGAAGTTAGAACACCTCTATATCAAGAATAACTTAAAACCTTCACCAATTTGGAGGATCAATGATCAATTACCAAAACTTTGAACAAACTGTGAAGAAGATGACTACACAAAAAGTCTGTTACACACAACTCACTCATTGACTTGTCAGATGTGTAAAGTTTTTGAATACTTTGCACAAGGTGTCTTCTATAGTTTTCGCACCTCCTCCAAGTTAAATCATTCCAAAAGACTCAGTAGATCTTGAGAAATGATCTCAACAAGTCACCTATGTCTAAAATTGTAGTTCTTTATAATCGACTTTTACACCTACAACTTCTAAAGCTTGCTTCTCCCAGACTAGAAGCTGTTTAATCAAATGCTTTTAGCCATAGGTAGCTTACCTTCCAACTTAAAGAAAGAGTGCTTGCTTGCTCAAAACTTTACAATGTGGAAGGAGAACTGACCAAAACATTAGCATCGAATTTTGCGCCTCCTGCAACTTCTCTTCTCTACATTTACACATGTAAATGTTCCTATACTCAATTCTCTCAGCCTGATCACAATTAGAAGCTGAAAATTCGTACAGAGGTCAATCAACTATAGACTTAGACTTGTACAAAAGCATTTCACAAAAGATTCAACACAGAAGGAGAACTCTCAAAAATATCGGGTGCAACTTTTCTTCATTTCTGAAAAATTTTACATCTGAGTGATGAGAGAGATCTTACTCACTTCTAAAGTGTCTAATGGCTCATACAACTTCTAATTTCTCTATTCACATGCTCTCTCATGTTTTCCCCGACATTTTTACTTGTATATATAAGCAAATATGTACAAGCTCATAACCATTACAAAAGTATAAGTGAGCTACCTCTAAATTAATGTACATATGTATACACATCTTCATCCTTTGAACATATACTTTCTTCATGCTTCATATCTTGATCTTTTCTTCAATCCTTGACTTCAAAACTTCAACAAAACTTCAATTGTTGATTGCCTTGCACCAATAGCTCCCCCTCAATCATCAATTGAGGTTTTCTCTATCTTCTTTATGCCTGCCATGTCTTTGAATCTCTGTAGTGTTGGTCCATCCAAGCTTTTAGTTAGCATATCAGCTATCTGATCTTTTGTTGAAGTATGTATGACTTCAATCTCTTTGTCCATCACTTTCTCTCTTTGAAAATGATACTGAATCTCAATGTGTTTAGTCCTGGCATGAAAAACAGGATTAGCAGCTAGATACAATGAAATGTTATCTCCATGAATAGTGGGTATACTCTGAATGATGTCAAAACTCTTCATAAGAGTTTTAAGCCATATCACTTCCTTTGCAGCTTCCACCATACCTTTGTACTCAACCTCTGTGGATGATAAAGCAACTGTGTGTTGCTTCTTTGAACACCATGAAATTAACTTATCTCCCACATAACACAAGTATCCATAAGTTGATCTCCTATCATCAGGATTACCTGCCCAATCTGTATCACTATATATCTTGATGTTTGTATCTGATGTAAAACCATAATACAAACCTTCTTTGAGTGTATCCTTAATGTACCTCAACACTCTTTGTCCTACAATCCAATGTTCTTTCCTAGGACAATGCATGAATTGAGATAATACTCCAACTGCATATGACAAGTCAAGCCTAGTTAATGTAGCATAGATCAGACTACCACATAACACAAGTATCCATAAGTTGATCTCCTATCATCAAGATTACCTGCCCAATTTGTATCACTATATATCTTGATGTTTGTATATGATGTAAAACTATAATACAAACCTTCTTTGAGTGTACCCTTAATGTACCTCAACACTCTTTGTCCTGCAATCCAATGTTCTTTCCTAGGACAATGCATGAATTGAGATAATACTCCAACTGCATATGACAAGTCAGGCCTAGTTAATGTAGCATAGATCAGACTACCAACCAAACTTTGATATAGCTTCATGTCCTTGAATTCTTCTCCTCCATATCTGCTCAATTTGTGATTCACCTCCATTGGAGTAGGTGCTACCCTGCAATCATCCATTTTAAACTTGACCAACAAGTTTTTCAAACACCTTCCTTGAGTTACATACACTCCATGTTGAGTGTATGAGATCTCCATGCCCAAGAAATATGACAAGTCTCCCAAGTCACTAGTCTTGAACTCTTTCTCCATTTGCTTCTTTAGGCTTTGAATGCCTTTCTCATCTGTACCTGTAAGAATTATATCATCAACATATATGCACATGTAAATGAACCCATCATCAGTTGCTTTGACAAGCAAGCTACTATATGCTTTAGATACTTGAAAACCAAGTTCTTTCAAGAACTTCAAAAGTCTATAATTCCATGCCCTTGGGGCCTGCTTCAAACCATACAAAGATCTCTTGAGCTTACATACATGATCTGGATATGTTTCATTTCTGAATCCTTGTGGTTGCTCCATGAAAACATCATCCGAAATGTAACCATTTAAAAAAGCATTCTTCACATCTAATTGACATAATTTCCAACCTTTACATGCAGCAATGGCTATGAGTGTCCTGATGGTTGTCATCTTTGCCACATGACTATAGGTCTCATCATAATCTATACCATATGTCTGAGCAAACCCTTTCACAACAAGTCTAGCTTTATACCTAGAAACACTTCCATCTGCAAACCTCTTTGTCTTGTAGACCCATTTGCATCCAATGATCTTCTGATTATTTGGTTTAGGAACCAAATCCCATATTTCATTTTCCATCAATGCATCATACTCTTCCTGCATAGCTTTCTCCCAATTTTCTTTACCTTTTGCCTCTTCATATGTAGAAGGGTCTTCATCTGCCTTTATCATATAAGCATAATCTTTTGTAGCTTAAAAAGAAGTATCATAATTATACCTTGTAGGTTGCCATTTGTGTCTTGATGACCTTCTGAGTTCTCCACTCCTTGAGGTTTCTAGTTCATCACATTCTAGATCAAACCTTGGCACTTCTTCAACTTCAACCTGTAATTCATTATTCTCCTCTTCATCAAATCTCTGAACCTTTGATTTACCTTTCTTTTGATTCACAAATTCTTCATGTTGGGAATGATGGATGAACACTCCAAGAGATTGAGTAGATACTGCCAAATCCTGCTTTGTACCAACCCTTTGATGCTTTAGAGTTGATAACTGGACCCTTTTAGATTTCCAATGACACCATAAAATGGCCTATGTACTTTGGAAATGATGTATGAACCAAATGAATCAAAACAAATAACTTTGAACCTCAAGCCTTCAAGAGAACCTTCTATTTTTTACTTGACACCTGCTGTATCTTTTGCTCAGTATGACCAGCACAGTAGGAATTGGAAAAATTCCTTTTAGGGGTATCTAACTAGCTTAGTAAGCTAACTATTCCAAGTGATATCACTTAAAAAGACTAACTATGCTCAGAGAAATCAATTTAGCAAGTAAACCTTTACCCCCGATATTTTAGGACTATTGCAAACTTTGACCAGTGATCACCTCGACGAGCTTTTCTCTGAAATGGCTGAATAGAAATCCTTGAAATTTTGACAGCGTGTAGAAAACTTTGAGTTTGGTTCCAACAAGCTTTAGATCCTTGAATTTGGTGAAGAAATGAGTGAGATATGCTCTCCACAAGTTGACAAACTTTTAGAGACTATGACAGAGAACTCAGAAATGAACAATGTAGATATATGTATTAATGAACACTTGCGTACAATACCATTGGCATGAAGATCATTGCCTAATGGTGTAGATAGGTGTGGGCTAGAGTGTAGGCCTCACACACACTCAGAATTGATAATGAGAAGCTCGGAAAGTGACTCTTCTACCCGCGACTTTTTTATGAACACTTTTATAGTGGTTGAGTTCAAAGTTTGAATGTGAATTCAAACTTTTGGCTCTCTATAATCATACTCCTACTTCCTAGGAGATATTCCATCAATCAAAGCTAAATTTTTTGCACGAGTTCCTTTGGTAGGTGTTTATAAAGATTCCAAAGTCAAAAATGACTTTTACAAAAGAGTAAAGTGGTAATTAACCACTAGCCTTGGTTCCTATGCTTCTCCATATGTGAATGAACTACAAGCCAAATGTGTAGGCTTGTGAATTGCACCAATAGCTCCCCCTCATGCCAAACATTTTGGCTTGGACTTGATTCTTCAGTCTTCATGTATGTCCTGCAATCCAATCATTGATTTGAACCTGCAAAGCTTGGTGCCATCCAATGCTTTAGTTAACAAATCTGCACACTGCATGTTGGTTGATACATATGTTAATTGAATATCCTTGCTTAATAACTTTTCTCTCACATAATGGTAATGGACCTCTATATGTTTGGTCCTAGCATGATAGATAGGATTAGCTGCAAGGTGAAGTGAGATTGTATTATCTCCAAAGATCAATGGTGAGCTAGTATACAAACCCAAATCTGTATACAATAGCTTAATCCATATGGCTTCTTGAGTGGCATTGGCCAATCCTCTATACTCTGCCTATGTAGAAGATAAAGCAACAGTAGGTTGCTTCTTTGAAGACCATGATATTGGTTTATCACCTGCAAATGAAATGTATCCTGAAGTGCTCCTCCTATCATCCTTGCATCCTGCCCAATCTGCATTTGAATAGATTTTGATATCCAAGTCTGAAGGGTAAGGGAAATACAAACCATGATGTTGAGTGCCTTTGAGGTACTTTAGAATTCTTTTGGAAGCTTCTAAGTGAGGTACCCTTGGCTTGTGCATAAACTGACTTAGCACACTAACTCCATATGCAATATCTATCCTTGTTAAGGTAGCATAGTTCAAGCTTCCCACTATGCTTTGGTAACCTGTAATATCATCAATTTCATCACCTTCATGAGCACTTAATTTTAGGTTTACCTCCATTGGAGTGCTTGCAACTTTTGCATCCTGCAAATGAAACTTCTTCAACATATTCTATATGTACTTTTTTTGAGTAATATATATTCCACAGTTAGTATAGACTAACTCAAGTCCAAGAAAATACTTTAGTAGACCAAGATCATTGATCTTGAACTCCTTCATCATCTGGCTCTTGATTTGTTTGATTCCGTTGACATCATTACCTATAAGTATGATGTCATCAACATAAACACATAGGTATATTACCTCTGAATTACTTCTCTTGATGAATAGAGAAGTGTCTGCCTTGCTCAGACAAAACCTTGGTCTTGAAGATATGTGGTCAACCTGTGATTTCATGCCCTAGGTGCCTACTTCAATCCATATAGAGCTTTATTCAATTTGCATACATGTGTTACCTTATTAGGATCCTCATAGCCAGGTGGTTGTGACATATATACCTCCTCTGAAATCCATCCATTCAAGAAGGCATTTTTTACATCTAGGTGATACATGTTCCAATTTTTTGATGCAGCCACACTCACCAACACCTTGATGGTTGGCATCTTGGCTACAAGTGAGAATGTTTCTTCATAGTCAATGCCTTGGGTTTGTGCAAAACCCTTGGCTACCAATCTGGCTTTGTACCTGTTAATTGACCCATTAGAATTTCTTTTGAGTTTATAGATCCATCTGGATCCTATTACCTTCATGGACTCTTTCTTTGGTACTAGTTCCCATGTGTCACTTTCCTTGTGCTTCAATCTCCTCATCCATAGCTTCCTTCCATTCTGCCTTGGTTATGGATTCTTCGTATGATCCTGGTTCTTCAAGTGACAAGTCTTTGGCAAGATAAACAAAATGTTTAGTAACAAGAGACGTATCATACCCATATCTGATAGGTTTTTTGCTCTCCCTTTGTGATCTTCTGATTGATTGATTTGAAGATTCATGTATGCCTTCAAGCTTCTTCATTTTGACTTTGCCCTTGGACTTCCATGCCTTGAACTCTTCAAGGTTGATAATGTCTTCATCATCTGAAGTGGTGTCTTCATTCTGAGTAGGTTCCTCCTTAGCAAGACTTGGAAACTCCTCTTTCAAGTCATAGGGTAGTTTAAACTTCCTGCATTCATTCTCATACCAAGAATCATTTCCATCAAGGACAACATCTCTACTAACCATGAATCCCTTATTGGAAGGGTTGTAAAACTTGTATCCTTTTTGATTCAGATCATATCCAATAAAGATACACTTCTCAGTCTTAGGGTCTAGCTTACCTCTTATTTGAGAAGGAATGTGTACATATGCTACACATCCAAATATCCTGCAATGGTCAAGTGAGGGTCTCTTACCATGCCATGCTTCATAAGGTGTCATCCCATCAAGGGATTTAGATGGTAACCTGTTTATAAGGTAAGTGGCAGTAGAAACACTCTCTGCCCATAGGTAGTTAGGTAATTTCTTTTCATTTAACATTGACCTAGTTGTTTCAACGATCAACCTATTTCTTCTCTCAACTACCCCATTCTGTTCAGGAGTATACCTTGTGGTGATTTCTCTCTTGATTCCTCTATCCTGCAAGAAGGCTTCAAACTCATTGGAGAAGTACTCACCTCCTCCATTTGACCTTAGCCTCTTTAGATTCTTCCCTACTTGATTCTCAACAAGTGCAAGATACTTTTTAAAACAATTGAACACTTCATCTTTGTGCTTCATAAAGTACAACACAGTCCACCTGCGATAATCATCAATAAAAGATACATAGGACCTTGATCTTGATATTGAGGGGTCTTTGCTTGATTCCCATACACATGTGAGACTTCCCAAACTGACAAGCACCACATTTATATATCATGTGTTGTTTGGAAACATTGGGTATTCCAATTACACATTGATCCCTGCATATCTGTTTCAATGTTCTTTCTCCTACATGCCCTAATCTTTTATGCCAAATCTCAAGCTCTAAAAGTGTTTGATCTTTATAACTGTAGAGTGCAATATTCTTTGTTTCTTCTAGCTCAAAAGCAAAAAGTCTACCTGTCTTTTCTCCTTTAGCAATTCTCTTGAACTCTTGCTTAGGATCTTCCACAAATGCTCCAAATTGGTTGAACCTAACCTGCAAACCTTTTTCCACAATCTGTCCAACAGTCATCAAATTTTTGGTAATAGTTGGTACATATAGTACCCTACTCAACAAGTTCTGATTTCCATCAAAAGTCTTAACATTTCCAACTTTAACTACTGAGTGCTTGGTGTCATCACCTGTTTGTACTTGATGCTTACCTCTTGGTTCTTCAAGGTCAGAGAGTAGAGCTACATTGCCAGCCACATGATTTGAGCATCCTGAGTCAATGTAGAATAGGTGGCCATCATTTGTACCTGGTTTTGAAGTCATATTCATGATCAGAAGAGAATCATCTTGCTCTTCTGTATAGTTGTTGTAATCTTTTCTGGTTTTGAATCCTCCTTGGTAGTTGCCATTCTAGTTGTTGTTGTAGTTATTGTTGTAGTTGTAATCTACCTCTTGACTATGAGTATCCACCTCTTTGATATCCTCTTCCTCTCTGATTCTTGTAATTCCTGAAACACTCATCTATAGTATGATTTGATAGACCATAAATGTTGCATGGTGAGGAGTTATAGGATCTCCCCCTACCTTGCTTACCTCCTCTGCCCCTTCCTCTTGATGATCTACCTCTCCCTGCATAGTTGGCTTGGGAGGTAGTGCCTTCATCTTCTCCTTTCTTGTTCTTGCCTTTATCTTTAGACTTACTTTTATCAGTGTATAGGGCAGAAGAGCTATTACCTTTGGATGAATCTCCATTCTTGTTGAGCTTGGCTTCATGAGTGAACAATTGCCCCATGAGAGTTGTAAGGTTTGAAATTTGCATGTCCATGTATAGGTCCATGGCAGTGGTGAAGCTTTCCCATTTGTCATCAGCTTTAATCCCATTGATCACTTGCCTTACTATCTGCTCTTCTTCAATCTCTTCTCCTATGCTTGCTAACTGATCTGCTACATCTTTAATCTTGGTCACAAACTCTGAAATAGCCTGCTTAGGTTGCTTCCTTAGTGTGGTGAATTCAATCCACATCTGATTTTTTCTGGCCCTTGTGTTGGAAGAAAAATAGGATGACAAGGTTTCCCAAGTCTCTTGGGATGTCTTACAGTTTCTAATATGTGGCAAAAGAAAATCAGAAATTGAGTTAAGTAAGTAAGACCTTGTTAATGCATCCTTGGCACACCATGTGTTGAGCTTTTCATGTTCTTCCTTTGTTGGTAGTCCTCTGGTTTTGAATGAGGGTAATTCCTCATCTCTTGAGATGTATCCATAAAGACTCCTTCCTTGTAGGTATGTATTCATCCTTAGAGACCATGCCTGATAGTTGTTCTTGTCCAATTTCCCAATAAATGAAGGAAAACCATCTCCCAATTTACCTTAACTTGCTCTGATACCACTGTTGGGAATGATGGATGGACACTCCAAGAGATTGAGTAGGTAGTGCCAAATCTTGCTTTGTACCAGCCCTTTGATGCTTCAGATTTGATAAGTGGGCCCTTTTAGCTTTCCAATGACACCATAAATGGCCTATGTACTTTGGAAATTATGTATGAACCAAATGAATCAAAACAAATAACTTTGAACCTCAAGCCCCAAGAAAACCTTCTATTTTTGACTTGACACCTGCTGTATCTTTTGCTTAGTATGACCAACACAGTAGGAATTGGAAAAATTCCTTCTAGGGGTATCTAATTAGCTTAGTAAGCTAACTATTCCAAGTGATATCACTTAAAAAGACTAAGTATGCTAAGAGAAATCAATTTAGCAAGTAAACCTTTACCCCTGATATTTTAGGACTGTTGCAGACTTTGACCTGTGATTACCTCGACGATCTTTTCTCTGAGATGGCTGAATATAAATCCTTAAAATTTTGATAGCATGTAGAAAACTTTGAGCTGGTTCCAACAAGCTTTAGATCTTTGAATTTGGTGAAGAAATGAGTGAGATATGCTCTCCACAAATTGATAGACTTTTAGAGACTATGACAGAGAACTCAGAAATGAACAATGTAGATATATGTATTAATGAACACTTGTGTACAATACCATTGGCATGAAGATCATTGCCTAATGGTGTAGATAGGTGTGGGCTAGAGTGTAGGACTCACACACACTCAGAACTGATAATGAGAAGCTCAAAAAGTGACTCTTCTACCCACGACTTTTTTATGAACACTTTTATAGTGGTTGAGTTCAAAGTTTGAATTTGAATTCAAACCTTTGGCTCTCTATAATCGTACTCCTACATCCTAGGAGATATTCCATCAATCAAAGCTAACTTTTTTCCATGAGTTCCTTTGGTAGGTGTTTACAAAGATTCCAAAGTAACAAATGACTTTTACAAAAGAGTAAAGTGGTAATTAACCACTAGCCTTGGTTCCTATGCTTCTCCATATGTGAATGAACTACAAGCCAAATGTGTAGGCTTGAGAATTGCACCAACACTTCATCATCTGCATAAATATTGATTGTACCTGCATACCAAGTACCTTGCTCATCAAATGTAACATCCTTTGACACAAGAAATTGTTTTGTGGATGGACTCCACAACCTATATCCCATCTGCTTATATCATATCCAATGAACACATACTTTTCAGCTTTAGGTTCCAATTTGTGCCTTAATTGAGATGGCACATATGCATATGCCAAACATCCAAATACTTTACAATGATCTAGGGTAGGTCTCTTACCCCACCATGCCTCATATGGTGTCATACCCTGCAAAGATTTACATGGTAATCTATTAACCAAATATGTGGCTGTATTTACAGCCTCAGCCCACAAATAATTTGGGCAATTTTTCTCCTTCATCATGGACCTTGCAAACTCAACAAGAGTTCTATTCCTCCTTTTTGCTACACCATTTTGTTGAGGAGAGTACCTGCAAGTAATTTCCCTTTTTATACCTGCATTCCACAAGTAATCACTGAACTCATTAGAAAAATACTCCCCCCTCCATCTGACCTTAGTCTCTTCAACTTTTGACCTGTAATTCTCTCTGCATACACATGATAATGTTTGAATGTATTGAATAGCTCTGCCTTATCTTTGATCACATAGATAGTGATCCATCTGGTAGCATCATCAACATAAATCACATGATACCTTGAACCATTGATACTGAAATCCTTTGATGGTCCCCACACATCTGTGTGTACCAACTCAAGCTTCTCTGAATACATAAAACCATGCTTGGAATAAGATTGCTTATGAGCCTTACCTAATTGACATGCCTCACATCTGTATGTCATATGTTGACCTGCAACATTAGGCAATCCAAGCACTGAACCATTGTTAACCATATCTTTAATACCTCTTTCATTGAAATGTCCAAGCCTTTTGTGCCAAAGATCTAACTCAGAGATCTTATGTCCTCCATAGGTGAACAAGGCATGACCAATGTTTCCTTGAATCTTCAATGTGAACAATCTTCCTTCTTTCTTCCCTGAAACAATTTGTTTATACCCATTGCTAGGGTCTTCCACAAAAAATCCTTCATTAGTGAACCTAACTTCATAACCTTTTTCAACAATTTGTCCTACACTTATCAGATTCTTTGGAATTGTAGGAACATACAAAACCTTACTCAAGAGAGTACTTCCATCCTTGGCCTTCACTGATCCAATTGACTTCACATTGTGCTTTGTAGTGTCACCTGTTTGAACTACATGATTAGTTACCTTATTCTCCAATTCAGTCATCAAAGCTATGTTGCCACTCAGGTGATTGCTACACCCTGAGTTAATGTAGAAGACTCTTTGATCTTCACTTTGCCTTTCACAAGTTGCATTCATTATCAATGTTGAATCGTCCTTCTGATCTGAAGCATAATTGTAGTAGGTATTGTTGTATTGTTGGCTTTGGAATCCTCTACCTGCATTTCTTC
>CM035425.1:90477541-90485041 GCA_020310875.1 Ceratopteris richardii | reverse complement strand
TGTTTGGAGCTTTCAGGCATTTTCATGCATATGCTGAAAGACTTACAGGACAAAAACTCAAAAGACTAAGGTCTGATGGAGGAGGAGAATATTTTTCTAGAGAGTTCAATGATTATCTTTGGAATGCAGGTATTAAGGGAGAAATAACCTGCAGGTATACACCACAACAAAATGGTGTAGTAGAGAGAAGAAACCAAACTCTAGTTGAGTTTGCACGAGCTATGCTCAAAGAAAAAGATTGTCCAAATTATCTTTGGGCTGAAGCTGTAAATACAGCTACATACTTGGTAAATAGATTACCTTGTACAGCTTTAGATGGAATAACCCCTTATGAAGCTTGGTGGGGAAAGAAACCAACACTTGATCATTGCAAAGTGTTTGGATCAGTAGCTTATGCTTATGTACCATCACAACTCAGACATAAGCTTGAACCAAAAGCATAGAAATATGTGTTCATCGGATATGATGAAAAGCAGATGGGTTACAGGTTATGGAGTCCTCTAACAAAACAGTTTACTGTTTCCAGAGATGTTACATTTGATGAATAGAAAAGTTGGTATGCAGATCAAAGTAATACAACTGAAGAACTTGAAGAAGAGGTAAGAAGAAAAGAGAAAGGGAAATCAATTGTGCAGGTGAATAGAGATGAAGACTATATGCAAGCAAGTACGTCCAGAAATGGATTACCAAGAAGGAATGAAGAAATTCCTATATTTGATGAAGAAGTGTATTCAGACACTTATGAAGAATGTGAACCAAGAAGGTCAAGCAGGACTAGAAGACAACCAGAAAGGTATTCTTATGATACGTCGTACATAACTCAGACAAAATATGCATATATGGTCAAAGATGATGAAGAACCTCAGAACTATGATGAAGCTTAAGGCAAGAAGCAATGGAAGAAGAGTTTAGCGCACTGGAGGAGAACAAGACATGGGAACTTGTTCCTAAACCAAATGGTAAGAAAGTAATTGGAAATAAATGGGTTTTCAAAGTCAAGAAGCTTGCAGATGGAAGGATAGCCAGATACAAAGCTAGACTGGTTGTCAAGGGCTATGCTCAGACGCATGGCATAGATTATGATGAGATGTTTTGTCCGATGGCAAAGATGTCAACCATAAGGACAGTGATTGCTATAGCAACATCAAAAGGATGGAAGCTAAGCCAATTAGATATAAAGAATGCATTTATGAATGGATATATATCAGATGAAGTCTACATGGAACAACCTGAAGGATTTGTAAGTTCCAGTTACCCAAACCATGTTTGCAGATTAAGAAAAGCACTTTATGGATTGAAGCAAGCTCCAAGAGCTTGGAATTACAGACTTGTGAAATATCTCAATGAACTTGGATATCAAAGTTTGAAGGCAGATGCAAGTTTACTCATTAAGAAAATAGAAGAAGGTATGATCTACATTTGTATTTATGTAGATGACATTATAATCACAGGTACATCAGATGAAGGAATCCAGGAGGTAAAGAGATTACTTGAAAAAGAGTTTAAGATCAGTGATCTAGGAAAGTTATCATACTTTCTTGGAATGGAAATCACATACACAGATCATGGTGTATATGTTTCGCAAGAAAGGTATCTCCTAAACCTATTGAAGAAGTTTAACATGGAGAACTGCAGAGAAAATTCAACACCGCTTGAAGTAAATCATAAACTCAGTAAATATGGTGGTGCAGAGTTTAAAGATATGAGGAAGTATCAGTCGTTAGTAGGAAGCTTAATTTATGCTACACTAACAAGACCGGATCTCAGTTATGCAGTGGGAGTTCTTTCACAGTTCATGCATTGTCCGAAGGATCAACATTGGGTTGCAGGACAAAGAGTTCTTAGATATATCAAAAGAACTATAAAGGAAGGATTATATTATCCTTTTATGTCAGATATAAAGTTGAGAGCATTCAGTGACTCAGACTGGGCAAGAAGTCAAGATGACAGAAGATCAACACATGGGTATATGATATACCTAGGAGATAAGCTAGTGAGCTGGTGTTCAAAGAAACAACACACAGTGGCTTTATCGTCAATAGAAGCCGAATATAAATGACTTGTAGAAGCAGCTAAAGAAGTGATATGGATGCATACCTTGTTCAAAAGCATGGGTATTGATCAAGGTATACCTATCATACATGGAGATAATATGAGCTCGTTATATCTTGCAGCAAATCCAGTATTTCATGCAAGAACAAAGCACATAGAGATTCAATATCATTTCCTGAGGGAAAAGGTGATGGAAAAGGAGCTAGAAATAGTATACACTCAGACAAAAGATCAGATTGCAGATATTTTGACAAAGAGTTTGGATGGATTAAAGACAAGCAGATTCAAAGAAATGGCAGGTATAAAAGAAAGAAAAATATATGAAAGACAGGAAGATGCAAATTAGTGATTGAGGGGGAGTTGTTGAAGAATCACTCACGAATTTGACATACAGACAAACATAAAGATAAAGAAAGATAAAGAGAAGCAGAATCAAAGTATTCAGAAAAATCAAAGCCGTAGTGAAGGGACAAATTCACGACTGTAATGTACGACGTAGAAACTTCCAGAATTAGAGTTTGTTACACCGGATCAGTACTGTATATAAAGAGAGACGAGAACAGAAAAAATATGTGTGAGTAGAGCGTGTCGTATGAATAGAGCGCATATAGAAATCAAGAATAGGTCTAGAAGACGCCAGAGATTGCGTATGTAAAGATGAATAACACAAACCTGAAATGTCAGGTATTCATCTGAGAGAGATGGTAAGAAGAAACTACTCAGTATATGAGAGTTTCTATAGCTTGAGCAGGAAGAGGCCAAGCTAGTTTTGTACACATCTTCTCTAATAGAAAACACATGTTCATGTGGAAGTTTGCGCGCATTCTTTGTATGTGAAGAAATCTGAGTATTTTCATGTTACGGTATAAAGTTAGTTAACAGTTACAGTTTTCTCAGTAAAACGTATTTTTCGGTCAGTTACAGTTTTTCTCAGTAAATGTGTTTTCCGGTAGAACAACGAAGTAGATCTCGCAGAATAATGTAAAGTTGTGTATGAGAGATAGCTTATCTTGGACTTCTCTACTATCAGCTCATCAAAGATTTCGGTGAAATGGATAGGTACACACAGTACAAAGTCTGACCGGAAAGAGGCACTCAGAAGTGGTGAAGTTTTTCCTTAAACTTCAGAAAGAGTTCATTCAGTGAAGGAGGTTCACGCATCACTTCTTTACTTCATGTATATTCACTTGAAGTAATTACAAATAGAATTGCGGTTGATTCCGGTAAGATTTCGGTATAATTACGGTGACAGTCCGGTGACAGTTCGGTGAAGTTCCAGTGGAACTTTTAGTAAATTCAAAACACAGTCTTATATGTTTGAGTGACAGTAACTTTGCTAAGCTAGTGCTGATTATAGAGGTGTTCTAATATCACTCTAGCTTAGCCACCTTCATTGGCGCAGCGAATTCCGCAGGCTTGACAAGGTTCGAGTCTTTGCCGCGTCATGAACAAGTGGTATCAGAGCAGAAAGATTCTCAAAGAGCAAACGGAAGTAAAGACACAAGAGAATTCGAAAAGACTTTCATAAAGAAAGGTGAATGCTGAGGAGATCAACAGCAAACGGTATCAAGAAGTATTCCGAAGTCATTTTCAAGGTAAAGGTTTACAAAAGGTAAAATTATTTAATGATACACTCACCAAAAGAAACAGAAACAAGAAGATTATGGCAGATCATGTTTCAATTGACAAATTGGACAGAGATAATTATCCCGCATGGGTAATGCGCATGGAAGCCTTACTTATGAGTAAGGACTTAATGATGTATGTGACCGGAGAAGAAAAGAAGCCGACCTTTGAAGATGGTAGACAACCAAAGGAAGAAGAATTAGAAGCCTTGAAGCTGTGGCAGAAGAAAGATGCAACGGCAAGAGCTTACATTTATAATACTGTTACAGATCATCTACTACCACACATTAGAGGTCTGGAGAAAGCGGAGGACATATGGAGTGCGTTGGAAGATCATTTCCAAAATACTACAAAAGCTAGGAAGGCTAGCCTATGGTCCGAATTCACAATGTTAAAAAAGAAGTTGAATCAAGCATTAGTGACTATGTTACTAAGATGAAGCATCTAGCAGATAGTCTTGGATCCATAAATGAAGATATCGAAAATCATAGATTGATAGCGCAAGTGCTCACAGGTTTGAGAGGAGATGAAAGGTGGAAACCTTTCGTACTCTCAACTGAACTTTCTTTAAATCATTTTGTACCAGATTTAAATCAGTTGCTTGGTTTGATGCTCACATATGAGCAAGACCTGAAAGGAGATGGAGATAAAGGACAAAGCTCTACAATGTACATGAAGAACAAGAAGAAAGGAGATAAAGGTAAGTCAAAAGATGAAGAAGAGTCGAGTTCTCAGGCTTATTATGCAAGAGGTAAAGGCACTGGAAGAGGACGAGCAAGAGGTTTTGGAAGAGGAAGAGGTAGTCAGAATATCAACAAGAAGGCTTGCTGGATTTGTGGATTAAGTAATCATCTGGCTCATGATTGCTGGCATAATTCCCAAGGATCAAGTCAGAATCAGAATAACAATAGCAGAGGCAAAAGCGGAAGATATCAAAGAGGTAGACAGAATCAAAGAGGATGCTATGGTAGAGGTGGAGCAAGAAGTTGGGGACAGAATCAATCCTACAACACCACCTATAACAACTACGCAAATGACATGCAGAATGAAAGTCATATATCATTGATGATGAACTCAATCGGCACATCAGATAACGAAGATCTAAAGGTATTTTACATTGATTCTGGATGTTCAAATCATTTGTCAGGAAATATAGAACTGATGTCAGAATTGGAAAAGGGTACTTCCAGTCATACTGTTCAAACAAGTGACAATACGAGACATAGTGTACATTCAATTGGAAAAGTGAAATGTATGAGTGGAGCAGATTTGCTAACCAATGTTTTGTATGTTCCGACAATACCAAAAAATTTGATTAGTGTGGGACAGATAGTTGAGAAAGGTTTTCAAGTTAGATTTACAAATGAAGGAGTATTTGTAGAAGATCCTGAGAATGGATACAATCAGATTGTCTATGGTAAGAAAGAAGGTAGACTCTTTACTTTAAGAGTACAAGGGAACATTGGTCAAGCGTTGCTCACACATGGTGAAAAGGTGATTACAGAACTTGATCTCTGGCATAAGAGATTAGGTCATTTTAATGAAAAAGGAATTAAAGCTATGATTTCAAATCAGTCAGTACTGGGATTACCAAATGTACAAAACCAACATATGATTTATAAGTGCGAAGCATGTCAGATGGGAAAAGCCCACAGGTTACCTTTTCAGAAGAAAGGATTCAAACATGATGGAGTACTTGAACTCATTCATACAGATGTATGGGGTCCAACAAAAGAAGGATCAATCAGTGGCTCAAGGTATTATGTTCTGTTTATTGATGATGCAACAAGATGGATAACTCTTTATGTTTTGAAAGAGAAATCATAAGTGTTTGGAGCTTTTCAGGCATTTTCATGCATATGCTGAAAGACTTACAGGATAGAAACTCAAAAGACTAAGGTGTGATGGAGGAGGAGAATATTTTTCTCGAGAGTTCAATGATTATCTTTGGAATGCAGGTATTAAGAGAGAAATAATCTACAGGTATACACCACAACAAAATGGTGTAGCAAAGAGAAGAAACCAAACTCTAGTTGAGTTTGCACGAGCTATGCTCAAAGAAAAAGATTGTCCAAATTATTTTTGGGCTGAAGCTGTAAATACAGCTACATACTTGGTAAACAGATTACCTTGTACAACTTTAGATGGAATGACCCCTTATGAAGCTTGGTGGGGAAAGAAACCAACACTCGATCATTGCAAAGTGTTTGGATCAGTAGCTTATGCTTATGTACCATCACAACTCAGACATAAGCTTGAACCAAAAGCAGAGAAATATGTGTTCGTCAGATATGATGAAAAGCAGATGGGTTACAGGTTATGGAGTCCTCTAACAAAACAGTTTACTGTTTCCAGAGATGTTACATTTGATGAACAGAAAAGTTGGTATGCAGATCAAAGTCATACAACTGAAGAATTTGAAGAAGAGGTAAGAAGAAAAGAGAAAGGGAAATCAATTGTGCAGGTGAATAGAGATGAAGACTATATGCAAGCAAGTACGTCCAAAAATGGATTAACAAGAAGGAATGAAGAAATTCCTATATTTGATGAAGAAGTGTATTCAGACACTTATGAAGAATGTGAACCAAGAAGGTCAAGCAGGACTAGAAGACAACCAGAAAGGTATTCTTATGATACGTCGTACATAACTCAGAAAATATATGCATATATGGTCAAAGATGATGAAGAACCTCAGAACTATGATGAAGCTAAAGGCAAGAAGCAATGGGAAGAAGCAATGGAAGAAGAGTTCAGCGCACTGGAGGAGAACAAGACATGGGAACTTGTTCCTAAACCAAATGGTAAGAAATTAATTGGAAATAAATGGGTTTTCAAAGTCAAGAAGCTTGCAGATTGAAGGATAGCCAGATACAAAGCTAGACTGGTTGTCAAGGGCTATGCTCAGACGCATGGCATAGATTATGATGAGACGTTTAGTCCGGTGGCAAAGATGTCAACCATAAGGACAATGATTGCTATAACAACATCAAAAGGATTGAAGCTAAGTCAGTTAGATATAAAGAATGCATTTATGAATGGATATATATCAGATGAAGTCTACATGGAACAACCTGAAGGATTTGTAAGTTCCAGTTACCCAAACCATGTTTGCAGATTAAGAAAAGCACTTTATGGATTGAAGAAAGCTCCAAGAGCTTGGAATTACAGACTTGTGGAATATCTCAATGAACTTGGATACCAAAGTTTGAAGGCACATGCAAGTTTACTCATCAAGAAAACAGAAGAAGGTATGATCTACATTTGTATTTATGTAGATGACATTATAATCACAGGTACATCAGATGAAGGAATCCAGGAGGTACAAAGATTACTTGAAAAAGAGTTTAAGATCAGTGATCTAGGAAAGTTATCATACTTTCTTGGAATGGAAATCACATACACAGATCATGGTGTATATGTTTCGCAAGAAAGGTATCTCCTAAACCTACTGAAGAAGTTTAACATGGAGAACTGCAGAGAAGCTTCAACACCGCTTGAAGTAAATCATAAACTCAGTAAATATGGTGGTGCAGAGTTTAAAGATATGAGGAAGTATCAGTCATTAGTAGGAAGCTTAATTTATGCTACACTAACAAGACCGGATCTCAGTTATGCAGTGGGAGTTCTTTCACAGTTCATGCATTGTCCGAAGGATCAACATTGGGTTGCAGGACAAAGAGTTCTTAGATATATCAAAAGAACTATAAAGGAAGGATTATATTATCCTTTTACATCAGATATAAAGTTGAGAGCATTCAGTGACTCAGACTGGGCAGGAAGTCAAGATGACAGAAGATCAACACATGGGTATATGATATACCT
>CM035425.1:90435041-90455041 GCA_020310875.1 Ceratopteris richardii | reverse complement strand
CTGACTGCGAAAGGGAGTTGCCTTTGACCGAAGAGGAGGGAGCATCAGCATCCTCACAATTTGGGGGAGGGAGGTCAAGTCTTTTGGGGATTATCATCCGGCAGATTCCATTTTTTTGGAGAGTACCTGGTAGATCCGAGAACTGTACATGTCCATTGCAAGTCACAGCAGCACAACGGGTTATAAGCAAGGTGACAAGCAGGCAAGCGGTATCGACGGAAGAAGGCGAAGTGTTCCATGCGTTGAAGGCACCCGCAGCTGCAAGCCCTCATCAAAATGCAACCCCTGTAGCGAATGGCGCAGCTCCAAGAGGTTAACAGTTCCTTTGGTGGAGGTCTCTCTCTCTCTCTCTGTTATTTATTTTTGTTTGCATGCAATGTGCAAAAACCTGTAAGCCCTCCGCCCAATCTCAAGTTGTTGTATCACATTGATTCATGATGATGATGATGATGACCTGGATGCAGTTGAAGCTACCTATTGATGGTGCCCATAGCTGAAAATAAAAATGCTTATGACCTTTTCCCTATGTGCGTATAATAGGACGATCAACGGAGGACTTCGTGCATCTTCGTGTTTGAAGTAATCGACGACACTTGGGCGATTATCAAGAGCATCTTTAATAGAAGCAAGACTTAGCGTAAATCTCATTCATGAAATTCTAGCGCACTTTTTTAGTTTCTGCTTGAAGTGTCTACAACTTGAAGAGATTCTAAGAACGAAGAGCACCACGCAAAACGATTTTCTGTGAACAGCAGGACATGGACGTGGTTGAGGAATCAAAGCTTCTTTTGCTGTGTAGATTAGAATCCATTTAATGCTCTGAAATCGGAATTCGCATGTTAAGTAATGTGAAGTGGCTTGCTACTTGCTCGTGGGAGCGGATTATTAATGGACGTAAAATTCTGCATAGAACTGCGGAGATCCATCTGGTATTGTGGATAGCAGGGGAGACTAAGATCTTACCTGGAAGAAGCTAAGGGTGCGCAGGGGGTAGGGACAGATATGCTTTTGGATGGGAGTTGAGATACTGCTAGATCAAGAGATCGATCGGGAATTTGCTGAAGGGTTCCGTGATATGTAATTCGGAGGAGATGCTTCATCGAATGCCTCGGTGTTCCATGAAGCACTACGGTTCTGAAGAGGTAACATCATAAATTGTTGCAAAGGAGTGTTTGATGCACAATGAAGCACCAAAACTGGTGTTCATAGCTTTGCAGATATTTCTGTGATCATCTGGGTCTTGTTATTCCGTGAACGGAGCATGACAAGCAATCAGTTTTGGAGTACATATTTAGATTTGCTAAGCATATGGAATTTTCTTTTGATGTTTGCACACAGTAGATTGAATCAATGTATTACTCTATCACATGCTTTATGAACATGATATATGTAGAGTAAATACACACCGTTTTTGGTGCAAAGCTTTATTTATGTAATCAACACCTGACTCTCACGTGCTATGACTTTGATTTTGATGGATTCCAAGCGATGAACCGGTCATGAACCTATTTCTAAGATACATTCCACTTGATGAGTGAGACTTTTTATTTTAATGAACATTGAGATTTTGGCTGCAAAAAAAAAAAAAAAAAAATGGATGCCAAAAAAAAAAAGAAAGAGGAAGGAGAAAGTGGGAGCAACGGGGTGAGTATGTGAGCGCGTACGAGGGGGCATGGGATTTCTCCGAGCGATGATGAACATGCATGTGCAAGTGTGAGTGTGGGAGAAGGATTGAGGGAAAGAAAAAGAGAGAGTGTATCAGGATCTGTTTCTGAAGATAAGTGAGCGCGAGTGGAAGAAGTGAGCGGGTGTGTAAAAGTGTACATACAAACCAGTCACAGAGAGTGTGGAGGGGTGCATTCGTATGAATGTGTGTGTACATGTGGATGCAAAATAGCAAAAGGAAGAAAGGGTGAACCAGGAGAGAGGGAGGCTGTCAGGAGGAATCATTGGGGTTGGACACTTATTTGTGCACTTATTTTTCTGTCTTCTCCAAGGCTACATTGGAGTGAAATTGGGTATTTAGGATGATAGAATTTGACCTAGTATCAGGAAATTTGGGTAAAACATCACTGGGTATAGGCACTTTCCCTTGGACCAAGAGAACGAAACATTTTGGTGCGGTTGCCAGGAACATATGAGCTAGTGCATAGACATAGGAAGAATCCATTGCGAGATAATTGTGGGCTCTAGGTAATCCAAGTAGACCGATTGCGAGGGGTTAAGCAAAATAAAGGCTTCCACAATCATCTTTTCCTTGGGCTTAGGAACCTAACATTTTGGTGCGTCTGCCGGGAACATATGAGCTAGTGCATAGACATAGGAAGAATCCATTGCGAGATAATTGTGGGCTCTAGGTAATCCAAGTAGACCGATTGCGAGGGGTTAAGCAAAATAAAGGCTTCCACAATCATCTTTTCCTTGGGCTTAGGAACCTAACATTTTGGTGCGTCTGCCGGGAACATATGAGCTAGTGCATAGACATAGGAAGAATCCATTGCGAGATAATTGTGGGCTCTAGGTAATCCAAGTAGACCAATTGCGAGGGGTTAAGCAAAATAAAGGCTTCCACAATCATCTTTTCCTTGGGCTTAGGAACCTAACATTTTGGTGCGTCTGCCGGGAATAGCTTGGTACGTCTCTATAAGAGAGTGCCATAGGTTCGCCTAGCGCCACACGTTGGCCGAGCTTGCGGACTCCAGATCTAGTACATGAGCGAGGGGAGCTCATCCTCAAGAGCAACACAGACTCAAAGAGAGGAACGTGCTCAAAGAAGAGCCCTTGAAAGAGAAAGGAGAAGGTGGGAACCGCCAGGTGAGTGGACCTCGATTGGCTCGAAGGAATCTGCCAAAAACGTGTACTCCCGTAGGAGAGTCGCGAATCAAGTGCGGAAGTTTGAAGGAGGGATCATGAGGCCACGTGCGCTAAATTTCTGGGATCGAAGTGATATTGACATCACACCTCTGTTTGAAATGGCTCAACGGATTTCGGTTCATTTGGGGGACTTCACCAAGTTTTCAGGTGCTTGGGATGAAGATCCAGATAGTTTTATCCAGCTGTTTGAAGTTACTTGTGAGGCTAATGAGGTAGTTGACCAGGGTGAAAGGTTGAGAATTTTTCCGGCTATTCTCCGTGATGAGGCAGCCAATTGGTATGGGAATCTGACACCACAAGAGCGTGGAACTTATCAAATGCTCAAGGAAGCCTTCTTGGCAAAGTTTTGACGACAAGGCTTCCAAGATAGATTGGCCCAACAAATGGATTATTTGCGACAGGGAGTCAATGAGAGCATCGATAACTATATTCAGAGAATGGAAACGTTGGTAAGAAAGATGGGTGCGAATGCCCCGAACGATGAGACATTGAAAAGAAGATTCATTTCGGGATTGAGAGATCCTACGTCACAGCAGCATATCAGCCTGACAAGACCTGCGACTTTAATGGATGCTAAGGAACAAGTGAGGCTTTGGGAGGAAGTACAATTATGCCAACAAAGGAAGATGGAGCTCTTATACGAGCCTATGGGAGGCCCAGGAAATATACCGATGAAAGATCCTGGCCAAGGAAGTCCCGCATTGACGACTCCTGCTTTTGTAGCTGCCACTAGCACGCCAGGCAAGGTAAAGCCTACGCTAACTGAAGAACGAATATTGGAGTTGGTCACGCAAGCTATAAAAGCTGCCACAATCACCCAGGAAACATACACAGTAAAACCCGAGGTGACTACAAACCCCAATCAAGTGTTTCGATCAAATACATGGTGTGGAAAGTGCCATGGTTACGACCATTTGGCTTCAGAATGCCCTACAGTCTCCAGAGTATTCACAGATAGATCACCACCTAGAATGCGTTGCACTTTTTGTGGAAGGACAAATCACACGGAGGATCAATGTTACAACAAGAGAGCCTATGAAGAGAGGACCATGAAATCAGGAGATACAAGAGAAAGACCTTACACGGGATTGCCCGCTCAAGGTGTCCCACCTACATCTCGTTGGGAAAACAGACCGACTTATGGATATGGTGCTCAGGGTCAAGGAGGAGACTATCCAAGAGGAGCCGCACGGGATCAAAGAAGAGATGGTCCAATCCAGTGTTGGAGGTGCCATGGCTTTGGCCATACTCAATCTAGATGTCCAAACGAAAAGAAACCAATTGATTATACCCCACTATGTAGGTACTGTAGTGGGGAGGGCCACTTTGATGAAGATTGTCCAAAACGAAGAGCTGCCGCCGGCAAGGAAAAAGGACCAGTAGGGTCCTCGAATTATGTTGATACTCAGATGCATTCCACATCGAGAGCTCAAGAGCACGTTCCTACAATCGGAGTAGTGTTCAACACACCGAACCCTCAAGAAGGTTCTAGCTCGTCAATGCACTTTGTGGATGCTTACGAGGCCAAGAAACCACATAAAGAGCCAACTGTGGCAGTAGTCACAAGAACTCAAGAGTATTTGAAGAAAAATCTAGAAGGTGAGAACGGAAAAGCAAGTCAAGAGAAGATAGCTGAACATGGAGAGGTAGAAAACCAAGTTGAAGGATTTGCTGAGCAGCAAGAGTTTGAGGATGGGGAAGAGATAGAGATTCTTCCACCAGTGACCAAGGAGTTCGTGCCAGGCATAGCACCATTCCCCGAAAGATTAAGGGCTCCAAGGTGTAGGAAGGAAAGACAAAGTTTGGAGGAAGTGGATATTTTAAAGTTGCTCGCTGACACGGAAGTCACGCTAGACATTGGCACATTGCTAAAATGTTCACCTGCTTATAGGAAACAATTCTTCAATGAATATATTAAGAAGCCGAGGAAAGCTCGAGATAAAAAGAGACAAGATAAAGATGTCCAAGGGATCATTCAAAGCATTACGACGCAAATTGATTCGAACACTCCAGCTGTGACAGTCGAGATTAAAGGGTATGCAGTCCCTGGTGCTCAATTAGATAGTGGAGCCGCAGTTAACCTTATGACCGAGTTCATGATGAAAGCTTTGGGCCTCAACCACATGGAAGAAACGCCGATGTCCTTGAGAATGGCAGATCAAACACAAGTGAAGCCTGCGGGTCTTTTGAAGAATGTAAGTACAGTTGTGGGCGGTCTAGAGTTTA
Organism: Ceratopteris richardii; assembly: GCA_020310875.1. Classification (NCBI taxonomy): domain Eukaryota; kingdom Viridiplantae; phylum Streptophyta; class Polypodiopsida; order Polypodiales; family Pteridaceae; genus Ceratopteris; species Ceratopteris richardii. Next base: position 90,449,941 of record CM035425.1, on the reverse strand, counting down.
AAGTTGATTATCTGATAGTAAGACCAAGGACCTCAGAGGCTACCTTCTCGATCCTACTTGGACGGCCATGGCTGGTGCAAGCCGAATGTGTGCATGACTGGCGCACAGGTTTTATTTCAATAGGCCCAAAGTCTGATCGGATTCAAATACAAGTATCCCCACCTAGAGCAACAAGAAGAAGACAATAATAGTCGATGAGATGGAAAATGTAGAAAAGGAGAAAACAAGGCAAGAGATTGCACGAACTAGGTTTTCTTTGAACACGGACACCTACAAGAATCGGCTTCAAGACGGGTTCAACTTGAAGCTCTTTAAGAATCAAGACACGAAGATGGGAGAGTATCAAAATCCATTGCTCTATAACGACGATTCCGATCAGGAGTTGCTAGGATGGTTGACACATACAAGTGAATTTGAGTGCTACATGTTGAGTATAGACGCAAAGGAAAATAAAGCTACTCAATCCCTGGAGAAGGGAACTTCAAAAGAAGAGCTGAAACTGGAGTTAGCTCCGACAATGGGAATGCAACAGTTGAGAGAAAGAGTTAGAATGCTAGAAGTAGAGCTTCTAAGGAGAGGTCGAGAATTGGAAAAGGAAGCAAAGAGTAAGACTAAAGTGTCGGAAGCCATTGCAAAAGCTGAACTAAAGAAATTAGGTTCAATCGAAAGAGAACAAAACAATGATTTACTGGCCAACCATGCACGCGTGATTGGGGAACACTTTCCAATCACAACGTCATCAAGGAATAAGGAATATTCGCAAGAAGCTCAGTTGGAAAAATGGGAAGTTTTTCCAGAAAAGTTCTTGAGTGTGGGGTCAGAGCTACCAGAGGGAGTACGAGATTGCATTAAATTGACACTCAAAAATTTCGGCAAGGCCTTTGCATGGTCATACAGTGATCTGAGAGGAATTGATCCCCGAATCTGCCAACATTATATAGATTTGGAAGAAGGCACTCGACCAATATGTCAACGACTTAGGCGGACAAATCCAGTCTACTCAGAATTGATCAAGTTGGAATTGACTAAATTATTGGAAGCAGGATTCATATATCCCATCGCATCCAGCGAATGGGTATCACCAATTGTAGTTGTTCCGAAGAAAAATAAGAAAATCCGTATTTGCATAGATTATCGAAAGTTGAACGAGCGCACAAAGAAGGATCATTTCCCTTTGCCGTTTACTGATCAAATCTTGGACAGAGTGGCTGGCCATAAATTGTACTCATTTTTGGATGGTTTCAGTGGGTACAACCAGATCCAAATCCATGAAGAGGATCAATCAAAAACTACTTTCACCACGGAATGGGGCACATACGCATATCGTGTGATGCCATTTGGATTATGCAATGCACCGGCCACATTCCAGAGGGCAATGACAGCTGCATATCAAGACTACTTGCAGGATTGGATGGAGATATTTCTCGATGACTTTGCGATCAGAGGCGACGATGAAAACATGATGGAGAGGATCGAAGCTATTTTAAGAAGAAGCATTGAAAAAGGCATCGCATTAAATCCTGAAAAGTGTACATTTGGAGTACGAAGAGGATTGCTTTTGGGACATGTTATTTCCGAAAAAGGGATTGCGGTTGACGAGGATAAAGTGGAAAAGATCGGACAACTTCCACCTCCTCAAAACTTGCGGCAACTCAGAGGATTCTTGGGCCATGCGAATTATTATCGACGTTTTATATTAAATTTTTGCATCCTTAGCGGCACCACTGACGAATCTTTTGAGGAAGGACCAACAATACCAATGGACTGGAGAGTGTCAAGTTGCATTCGACTCGATCAAAGAGAGATTGATAAATGCACCGATTTTGGTAGCACCCGACTGGACGAAAGAATTCCATGTGCATACCGACGCTTCTCATACTGCGGTTGGAGCAGTGCTATGCCAAGCCGATGAAAAGAAGTTGGACCACCCTATTTATTACGCAAGTCGCAACTTGAATAGCACTGAGAGGAACTACACGACCACAGAGAAGGAATGCCTCTCGATGATCTTTGCGGTGAACAAGTATCGGCATTACTTGATGGGAAAACATTTCACGTTTTATGTGGATCATGAAGCCCTAAAGTACATCATTAATAAACCCGAGCTATCAGGGCGATTGATGAGGTGGATGCTACTCCTCCAAGAATTTCAGTTCATAGTGGTAACCAAACCAGGCAAAGCACATATATTGGCTGACCATTTATCTCGAATTGTTAATGAGGAGCCAATCTCTGGTGTGCCCGATGATGCTCCTGATGGGCATCTATTCCAGGTTGATGCTAAAGTACCTTGGTATGCCGACTTGGTGAACTTCTTATGCACCACTAAATATCCGCCAGGAGCAAGCAAGAGAGAGAAGCAAAAACTGTTAGCATTGGCGAAGCACCATAGCATCATTGGGGGGCAACTCTATCGATATTTTGTTCATGAGAGCATTTATCGGAGGTGTCTCGAGGAAGAAGAAGCAAACCTAGTGTTGAGGGCTTTGCATGACGAACCTTGCGGTGGGCATTTTGCTGGTGAATTGACGGCAAGAAAGATTTTATTGGCTGGGTATTGGTGGCCAACGCTGTTCAAAGACTCGCACACATACTATAAGAAATGCAACAAATGCCAACGAATGGGCAAACCCACATTAGCACATGCTGCTCCTCTCACGCCGGTGCTCGCTCTTAAGCCCTTTGAGAAGTGGGGAATTGATTTTGTGGGGCCTATTGATCCTCCCTCACGACGAAGATCCAATAGGTATATCTTGGTCTGTACTGACTATGTTACCAAGTGGGTAGAAGCCAAAGCTCTGAAGACTGACCGAGCCGTTGATGTTGCTAAATTTTTGTACGAACAAATCATCACCCGATTCGGATGCCCGTTGGAAATAGTAAGTGATAGAGGAACCCATTTTGTCAATGAACTGATCGAAGAATTAATGGAATTATATAAGATCAAACATAGAAAAAGCACTCCATATTACCCGAGGGCAAATGGACAAGTGGAGGTCACCAACAAGGTGCTGGAACAGATTCTGACAAAGACAGTAGCTGTGCATAGGAGAGACTGGGATGAGAGACTTTTGGAAGCCTTGTGGGCATATCGAACATCCTACCGAGTGACGACCAAGAGCACTCCGTTCTCCCTAGTATACGGCGAGGAAGCCATCTTTCCCATCGAAAAAGAAGTTCCAACATTAAGAGTGGCCATCGAAGCCAGGTTGGGCGAGGAAGAGTCATTGAAGGAAAGGTACATACAACTGGTCAAGCTGGAAGAAAAGAGACTCATCGCACAACAAAGTTTGGAAGCTATTCAGAAGAGACGTAAGGAGAGGCATGATAAGAATCTCAAGACCTATGTGATTCAAGAAGCGGATTTGGTGCTAGTTTATGATAGTAAATATTATAAATTCCCGGGGAAGTTACAGACAAGATGGGCAGGACCGTTTAAGGTGGTGGAACTCAACTCTAATGGTTCCATGCAAATTCAAGATTTAGGAGAAGAATATTGTCCCGTGAAGATTAACGCGCTTCGAGTTAAACCATATTTCAAGTGACATTAGGACGGGAGAGGCCAGATGAGATCCAACGAAAGGATGTAGTAGACCCCTTGTACATAGAGGTATAGTTATATATATATATGCACATATGTTGTTATGATTTTTGTTGTCATAAATGTTATTTAGTGCTAGCTCAAGAATTTTGGACTTCTAATATTTTTTTGTGTTATGGAGAGACTAGAGACTGTTAGAGCCTAAGTAACAAAATGGCAGACCAAATAAGGCAACTCTACTTGTACGAGCTAAGGATATATTTCTCAGACCAAACATTCGCCCGCATGGACATAGATGTCGACGACTTTGAGACGGAATATGATGTAGAGGAAGCGCATTGGCTGGTATGCTTTATAAACCAGGGTTTGGGTTTTGCATTTTACATTGAGTGTTTTGAGGAATACCTGACTCGACATGTAGGATGGGCGGGAGATCGATATTACTATTTCGATCCTTCGAGGGAAATGCCTAACGAGGAAAACGATATCACGTGGGCTTGGGCAGATGTGCTAACGATAGGGAGTGATGACGGAGCTCCTGAAGTTGAGCCTGACTCGCCCTAGGGAAGTTGTCGGGATGCGAGTATGTCACATGGAGTATCCTATATGAATAGTATTTAGAGGTATGACCCTCCTCTTATTCATATAGAGTATGATGCTCACATGAGTGCCAAGTGGCACTCATGAGAGGAACCTTGATCATTGACCCATTTTGGGTGTAGAGAGAGAGAGGGTAATCATTGAACTCATCACGCGGCTGGGCGGAAAAGGATTCTCTTCGATCTCCGTGCGAACATCTCTGTCAGAGAGTAATCGATCGGCGTGCAGGAGCAGTCCCAAAATTGGGGAGCTCATCGGAGCAGTCACTTGACATTGGTATCAGAGCCAGACGGCGAACGGGACAACGATCATCAAGAACCGACGGACGGCCCACAGCACATTAAACGAGGCAATCGCCGCCCGCGATCAGAGAAGGCCCACAGGCGCACAGAGTCACGCAGGAGCCCGCAGGCGTCCGCTAGCCCACGAGGGGGAGCTTTGCTCCTCCCTCCCCACTCCAAGGTGGAAATGAGTATCTTATGCTCTTGGCTATATAGAGACTTCCTCCGCCTGTTGCGCGCACATATGGGATATCAAGCTCCATCGACATCAACTCTGAATTTTTTTTCGAAAAGGGCATTAGGTAAAGCTTCTGTTGAGAAAATTTCGAGTTTTTTCCCAAACTTTGGAGCTACAAATCTATGATCTAGATCAAGATTTTGTAAGAATCATGAGGGATATATGTATTATGGGCTGTGGTTATGGGATGGGGGTGTTGGTTTGGTAAAAGAAGCTTTCATTCCTCAGTTTTGAGCTTTCCAAACCCATCTATTCATGAAGATAAAGCTTTTCACTTCCCACCGGTGACATACCTCACTTCTCCGGACCATATCTTCTTCATACCATATCGGATTTCAAAAATCTTGGTCACGTTTCGAAGCTACGCTTTCAAGCTTCGCTCAGAGACCATCGGTGTTGGATTTGGAAGAGATTTGCCCTACCAAAATCTCTCTGCAGCGCTTCAGCAGGAACTAGGCGGCCACTCCCGGGCCTAGTTTTTCTTCATTCGGACTCCAAATCCAATTTTTTCACTTGGGATTGTCTCAAATTTTTGAAGTGTAGGTGCTGGGCAACACTTTGTGGACTGGCGAGGATTGGAAAATTTCTGAAATTGTTCAGTTGCATTCAGTTTGCCCATTTGAGGCTTTTCCTACGCACTTTTGGTGTTATTTTGGATGGTTTATGGTGTCTAGAACCTCCCCGGACCAAGCGGACATTTCCAATTTTTTTTTGGGACTGGCGAGGACTTAAAATCAGCGGCTTGAAGCATCAAGGACCACCTGGATTTAGCTTCCGCAACTCTACTTTGTATCAGGGAAGTGCTCTTGTGTTATATCTCTCTTCTTCTTGCATATTTAAACTCTACTTCCATTCATTTTCATACTCTCTAGTTAGCAAAACGGGGGAAGGGTACTTAAACATGGAAACTAAAGGTAAACAAGTAGTTGAGAAGAGAATTTAGAAGAAAAAGAGCCTTCACAGCAAGAGTACACTTATGAAGAGCTTATAGATGAATTTGTCACTCGTGACCAATTCATTGACTTGAAAGAGCAAACCCTCAAGTTAGAGAAAGATTTGGGTAGCATTACATCTCTTATACAGCAACTTAAGTCTCAAATGATCTCTCTTGAGACTAGTGTCACCTCTTTCCTAGCTAGGAAGGAAAGAGAAACTCCTACCATTCCTCTAGAGATTACTAGGAAAGAGACTTCTCTTCCTAGTAAATATAAAGGAGAGAGCTCTAGGGAAGCTCCCCTCCTGAAAGACTTAAAGCCACCAACCTTCACGGGGGATGACCGAGACAGGAATAAGGATGCAATCTACACTTTTTTACAAAAGTGGCAAGATTTGCATCAATTGAAGGGCACCCCACCTGAGTATCGTGTGCTAGAGGCGAGTCTTTCCCTCGGCCCACGTGCTTATAAGTGGTGGATGAGTCTTAAGGAGGCGAAATCTATCCCTAGTGACTGGACTCAGTTTGAGACTCTTTTTCTAAAAGAGTTTCTTCCTGAAAATGAAGAGGAGAGGAACTGGGATGAGTGGGATAGGATTACTCAAAGAGGCAGGCCTCTTTCAGTCTATCTATCCCACTATAGAGAGATCACTTTGAAGCTTAAGGGTCTAGATGATTTTCAGAAGACCAGAGGGTTTGTTAGGGGCTTGGATAAAGCCATAAAGAGGGAAGTTAGGAGGAATGCGCCTAAGACGTTTGAGGAGGCGATCAAATATGCACAGATATATGAGGACCATAACCGTCCTCAGTATACTCCTATGGAGACGGATCAGCCCCTTAAACCTCTTAGCACCACTAAATTTAAGAAAAAGTTGCCTTTTGGGAAAAACAAGGTTTTTATTAAAAAACAAAGATCACAAGGGCCTAAGCTATCCACAGACCAGTTTGAGAAGGCCAAAAGAGAGAACCTGTGTTTTAGGTGCCTATCCCCTAGCCACTCACAGTGGAACTGTCCACTCAAGAAGGGGGAAGAAAAGAAGAAAGGACCAGAGTCTAGTACGGCTCCTGAAAGGGGCAAAAAGGCGGTCCACCTAGTGCAGACCCTTCCCATTCATGGAAGCTCTAGCTGCAAGGGAGTGGAGGTGATGCACGAGGATATAGAGCACACGTGTGGTTTGACTCAGTCATTGTGGTCACCGCAGTTTGGACCACATGACTTGGTCAAGCTACATGGTAGTGTATACGGGACCAGGGTGCGAGTCATGATAGATGACTCTGCCACTCATAATTTCATTAACTATGCTTTGGTCAAGAAATTGAAGATTCCCCAACAGCCTAGTGCACATAAATACATTGTATCTATGATGCAAGGGCAAGATAAAAGAATATGGGATACTATGGTATCCAATTTGGAAGTCAAGATGCAGGATTTTACAGATCATATGGACTTCCAAATTATGAACATGGAGAGGACAGATCTAGTCTTAGGAAGAGAGTGGCTATGGGGGTTGGGAGATACACTTAAACGCAGCTATCAAAATAACACACTCGAGTTTGAAAAGAATGGAAGTATAGTTTATATTCAGGGAGAGAGAGATGTACCTAGTGCACCTCTCATCTCATCATTAGAGTTGTATAGTCTCTGTTGTTCACAGCATGTACAGGATATGTTTTTATTGTATAGTCATGATATGGAGCATTGTACAGACAGCTCATCTGATGTATATTTTCATGCTTTGAATGTAAATATGAACAGGACTTTCTACTATTCTTTTTTGCAAGAGTGTGTAGTTAAAAGTTTTAAGGATCTTATGTTTGAATACAGAGATGTTTTTCCCACTGACTTACCTAGAGGGCTACCACCCGAGAGAGGGGACATTGACCATGCCATAGAAGTTGTTACTAACACTAACCCTATTTGTAGACCACCTTATAGGCTTAGTGTTTCTCAGCATGAGGAGGTTGAGAAGCAATTGCAGGATTATTTAGATAAAGGCTTCATCAAACCTAGTAACTCACCATGGGCATCGCCAATGCTCCTAGTTAAAAAGAAAGATGGCTCTATGAGACTATGTATAGATTATAGAGCACTTAATAAGGTAACTATCAAAAATAGATTTCCAATGCCTAGGTTGGAAGATCTATTTGATCAGTTACATCAAGCTCGGTATTTTACCAAGCTTGACCTTAGATCAGGATATCATCAGATTAGGATTAGGGCAGAGGATGTCCCTAAAACTGCATTTAGGACTAGATATGGGCACTATGAGTTTTTGGTGATGCCTTTTGGTCTCACCAATGCTCCTGCCACTTTCATGAAACTCATGAATAGTGTTTTACGGCCTTATCTAGGACACTTTGTAGTAGATTTTTTAGATGACATTCTGATCTATAGTGCATCAGAACAGGAACACTTGGAACACTTGAGAAAAGTATTTCAAGTGCTAAGGGAAAATTCGCTCTTTGCTAAGGAGTCAAAGTGTGAATTTTTCAAGACAGAGGTTAGGTACCTTGGGCATATAGTCTCCCAAGATGGAATCCAGATGGATCCTGAAAAAGTAAGGGCTATTATGGAATGGCCACATCCACGGAACCTGGAGGAGCTGCAGATCTTCCTAGGTTTATCAGGTTTCTATCGAAGATTCATTAAGAACTATGCCAAAATTGCTGTCCCGATGACGGAACAGCTTAAAGGGAAAGGGAAAACCTTTCATTGGGGAGACGAACAGAAGCAAAGTATGAAAAAGTTGAAGGTAGCAATTGCTACAGCTCCACTTTTACATATAGCAGATCCCAATAAACCATTTGTGGTTGAAACTGACGCGAGTGATTTTGCTATAGGAGCAGTTTTAGTACAGGATGGTCGACCATTAGCTTTTGAGAGCAAGAAACTAGAACCGGCTCAAAAGAATTACTCCGTCTATGAGAAGGAGTTGTATGCAATAGTCCATGCTTTGAAGAAGTGGCGTCATTATTTATATGGTGCCAAAGTTACGATAGTGTTTGATCAAGAGAGCATTAAGTGGCTCTCTAATCAAACAGACCTTAAAGGTCGTAAGGCCCGATGGGCAGAGACCCTTCAAGAGTTTGATTATGAGCTTAGGTATCGGAAGGGAAAGTATAATGTAGTGGCTGATTCACTTAGCCGCATGCCTATGCTCAATGGACTGAGTTTTACTCAGATCACTAGTGAGCTACTTGAGTCTATTAGAGGGAAATGTAGGCTTGATCCTGCATATTCCGAGATTTGGGAAGCCATAGAGAATGGGGATCGTGATATACGGGTTTCCAATGAGGATGGAGTATCGACGGGTACTCAAGAAGGATTCAAGTGGAAGAATTACAGTGTCCAAGATGGATATCTGTTATATAAAGGTAAGGTTTGTGTCCCTAGAGATACTGAGACGAGACGTCATATTTTATATGAGTGTCATGACACACCTAGTGCGGGACACCCAGGAGTTAACAAGACTTATGATCTTGTTAAGAGGCAGTTTTATTGGTCTGGACTTCATAAGGACGTCCTAGAATATGTGCTTAAGTGCAATAAATGCCAGGTCAACAAAGCTGAGAGATTAAGGATTGGAGGGCTACTCCACCCATTGGATATTCCCAATGGGAAGTGGGAGAGTATCTCCATGGACTTTATAGTCGGTTTACCTAAGACACAGAGAGGGCACGACTCGGTCTGGGTAATTGTGGATAGGTTAACCAAAATGGCTAGGTTTATTCCAACACATACTACAGTGAAGACACCTGAGTTGGCTAGACTCTTTGTAGAGAACCTATACCGGTTATATGGTCTTCCTTTAGACATAGTTTCTGATCGAGATAGAAAGTTTACTAGCCACTTTTGGAGAGCGGTCTTCAAAAGGTTGGATACAAAGCTTAGCATGAGTACGGCCGAGCATCCACAGTCGGATGGGCAAACAGAAAGGGTTAACCAAATCCTAGAGGATATGCTTCGAGCATATGTGAATGAAAGGCAAACTAATTGGGAAGAGTACTTACCTATAGTAGAGTTTGCATATAATAGTGCCAAGCACTCTTCCACTGGGCATAGTCCATTTATGCTTATGTATGGGTTTCAGCCAAGGGCTCCTTATGCAGTTGGCTTGCAGAATGAAAAAGTTCAAGCTGCAAAGGACTTCTTGGAAGAAATGAATGATATGCTTAGACTTGCTAAGGACAGCATTAGGAAAGCTCAGGATAGGGCTAGAGCCTATGCTGACCCTCAAAGAAGAGATATCAACTTTGAGGTAGGAGAGCAAGTCTATCTTAGAGTTCCATCTAGGTCTGAAACCATGAAGACGGGACCTTGTCCAAAATTATCTCCTAGGTATTGTGGACCTTTCCAAATACTTAAGAGAATAGGAAAGATGGCTTACCAGCTCCAACTTCCAGAGAATAGTCAAATCCATCCAGTTTTTCATGTTAGCCGGCTTAAGAAAAGGCTGGGTGAATCTGACAACCTCATTCCAGATAGTGAGGTAGTAGAGCCTATTTCTGTTCAATCTATTCCACATGAGCCAGAGAGCATACTACGCACTCGAGAGAAACGGACGAGGAGTCACTTGTATAAAGAGTGTCTAGTAAAGTGGAAAGATAGTTCAGAAGATAGTGCCACATGGGAGCGGGTTAGCACCCTACAGAGACGGTTTCCCAGTTTCAGTTTACCTTACCAAGAGTTTTCTTAAGGGGAAGGATATGGGGAAACACATGGAGATAGGACCATGTATTTTTATACATGGGGATATAGTGGGAGTGGTGGTTCTATTATTTCTCTCTTTCTTTTAGACCTTCCAATACCATTTTGAGGACAAAATGGAAGTAAGGGGAAGGAAATGTCACATGGAGTATCCTATATGAATAGTATTTAGAGGTATGACCCTCCTCTTATTCATATAGAGTATGATGCTCACATGAGTGCCAAGTGGCACTCATGAGAGGAACCTTGATCATTGACCCATTTTGGGTGTAGAGAGAGAGAGGGTAATCATTGAACTCATCACGCGGCTGGGCGGAAAAGGATTCTCTTCGATCTCCGTGCGAACATCTCTGTCAGAGAGTAATCGATCGGCGTGCAGGAGCAGTCCCAAAATTGGGGAGCTCATCGGAGCAGTCACTTGACAGAGTACGATGTGAGGCTACATGAGACATCCCAGAGACCCACATTCTAGATCGTCTAAGGATAGGTACAGGAGGGACTAAGGCATAGCTGGCTGTAGTTACCAAGTGAAAAGTCAACTCGATGAATACATATGTAGTGTCTGTAATTGAAAGAATGGAGTGAAGAGGTGGTTGATCTGTCAAAGGCTAGTGTGTATATGTTTGCATGCATGTGTGGGAAAAGTGGGAAAGTCCCTTTCTTCCTCTCCCTAATTCTCAGGACTTGGGTGAATTAATTAACTAGAAAAAAAAAAAAAAACGAAGAGAAAGGAAAGAAAAAGAATGTGTGTTGTTGTGATCGTACCAATGCTCTATGGTGGGCTAGTAGGTGGGTGGATTTATCCTAGCCGGGTGGATAGGACCACGAGCCGCAACTAGTTTCGCCATAGGCTTGGGAGGTATATGTTTGCGTCCTAGCTACGCGCCATAACGGGTTGGTAGGTAAGTGGAACCATTGTGGCCGGGCGGTCACAACCATGAGCCGCATCCAGCTTCGTTATGGGCTAGCTAATATATGTTATGTGTTATCATTGTGTGTTTGTGTGTTGTGCGCTGCATTGCATTGGTAGATGGGTGGAATCAACCTAATCGGGTGGTCAGGTCCACGAATTGCATCCAGTGTCAATGTAGGCCAGCGTGTGAATATAAATAAAATTTTCATATGAAGTTATTCCCCACTCTTGAGGGGGAGAGAGAGAGAGAGGAGAGGGCGATGATCGCCTGGAAGGGAACGTTATTTGCTTGTGTGATTGGTATGTGATGGCTTGTGACAGATCAGCTCACTTTGAATCAACATTCTTGAAGGCACAGAGACTCTATATGTACTTATGGATGAGGCTTTAGCGAGGTAATGCAACAGTCTTGCTTTATAACTTGTGTGCTCTATCCGAGGGTTTTCTACAGTGCGGGACACTCCAGGGTTTTACGTAGGTCTTCACTTGCACTCAAATCTCGATGGCTTTTGTAGGACAACGATGGGGATTCTTTAGGAGTGTCTAGTCATGGAATAATTGTACATAGCGAATAGTAGGTGCAATAATGGGGTATGCATTTTGGGTATTTTGCATCTCCTGTTGTATTCATTTCAGTTGTCGTTGTTCATTTTGGTATTTTCTTTTTTGTTTTTTTTTCGCAATGATAGTGGCATGTGTCAAACATGGAAAGGTATGAATGTGTTATTTTGGTTGAGACTAATTTCATAATGGAATGCATGAACAATTTAATGTATGTGGAATTGGAGTTGCATATATGTGCATGTTCTTGAATCAATTGAAGTGGCTGATTTGTATGTATTCATGAGTGATTTTTTGAGCACTAACAACTTCAATGAGTGCAGGTCCACTTGGAACGATGGCTCGATGGGAAGGTATGCAAAATAGTTGTACACTGACATTTTTGTGGCTGTTTTGATTATATTGCAGCAAGAGTGGCTCGTCGAGGACGACTTCGCAATTAAGAAGAGGGAAGTATGTTAGCTCAATAAATGGTTGGTTTTGGTGCACTAACATGCTTCCATTTTTGGAGAATATTTGTTTGGACATAGGTGTTTTGCAATGAGAATAGGTGGCCGGTGATGATAAGATCTACTCAAATGTGGACACAAGGATCAAGAGCAGTAGGGGTGAAGCTATGCATGGTTTTCAGTGGATGGGGATAGAGAGTCACTTCAGAGAGAGGTGTTTTCAAGCTGGCGGTGCCATGAAAAGCCACATCTATGGGAGGAAAAGACTAATGAGTCTATGGAAAGGCAAGCAGTTGCAGGTCCACGTACTCCACTCCTTATTCAGACTGCAGGCAGAGTTGCGGTCAAGCATAGTTTCCCTCTTAATTTTATTCTAAAGCCATGGTATCTGGGGAAGCATTTCTACCAGTCATTCAAATTCGCCATCATTCAATTTATGATATTGAAGACTCTCGGTGCTATGGTTGCATTGATTTTGCAATGCTGGGGTCTTATGGTGAAGGAGAATTCAAGTGGAATAGGGGTTTTACAATGTCACAAAGGAAGAACTTGCGCTGATTCGCCCATTGGCAAAGTTTCTATGTTTTAAGTCAATAGTCTTTCTTACATGGTGGCAAGACTTACTAATTGCAATTTTTTGCGCGATGCAATCAGAAAAAAAATCATTGGAGGCTAGAATTCAAGATTTTGTGATCTGCTTAGAGGAGGAAAAGTGGATAATTGGAGTAGTCTTAATCGTCCCACTATATGCAATTGAATCTTACGGTTCTTTATGCAGCTCACATGCTGCTCTTGTATTTGAGATCATACGAGACTGCTATGAAGTTTTTTTTTTGCATTATATTCATTCGGACGCTATCTCATTGTCTGCCTGGGTGGGGAGGAACGTGTGGTGCTGGGCAGCGCAATTGGAGGGGGGTTCAGGACGAGGAGGCATCTCTCATTGCCATGTCATCGAATGGGAACCCATGCGTCACTTTTTCAGAGCTTGGGGAGGTTATTTCTGTCAGAATACTCTCCCCCTCCTTTCCGTTTTTTTGTCAGGAAAAAAGAGAGATGGGGGTTTTTATGGCTCTGACTTGGCAGAGGATAGGGGTCGTTGCTGCCTTATGACGGGGAAGATATACCCCATGAATTGGCATGTGTGCAAGGGGGGGGACACTGAGGAGGAACCATTTTTTCTCAAGGGAGCTGCTGACTGCGAAAGGGAGTTGCCTTCGACCGAAGAGGAGGGAGCATCAACATCCTCACAATTTGGGGGAGGGAGGTCAAGTCTTTTGGGGATTATCATCCGACAGATTCCATTTTTTTGGAGAGTACCTGGTAGATCCGGGACCTATACATGTCCATTGCAAGTCACAACAGCACAACGGGTTATAAGCAAGGTGACAAGCAGGCAAGCGGTATCGATGGAAGAAGGCGAAGTGTTCCATGCGTGGATGGCACCCGCAGCTGCAAGCCCTCATCAAAATGCAACCGCTGTAGCGAATGGCGCAGCTCCAAGAGGTTAACAGTTCCTTTGGTGGAGGTCTCTCTCTCTGTGTTATTTATTTTTGTTTGCATGCAATGTGCGAAAACCTTTAAGCCCTCCGCCCAATCTCAAGTTGTTGTATCACATTGATTCATGATGATGATGATGATGATGACCTGGATGCAGTTGAAGCTCTCTATTGATGGTGCCCATAGCTGAAAATAAAATTGCTTATGACCTTTTCCCTATGTGCGTATAATAGGACGATCAACGGAGGACTTCGTGCATCTTCGTGTTTGAAGTAATCGACGACACTTGGGCGATTACCAAGAGCATCTTTAATAGAAGCAAGACTTAGCGTAAATCTCATTCATGAAATTCTAGCGCATTTTTTTAGTTTCTGCTTGAAGTGTCTACAACTTGAAGAGATTCTAAGAACGAAGAGCACCACGCAAAACGATTTTCTGTGAACAGCAGGACATGGATGTGGTTGAGGAATCAAAGCTTCTTTTGCTGTGTAGATTAGAATCCATTTAATGCTCTGAAATCGGAATTCGCATGTTAAGTAATGTGAAGTGGCTTGCTACTTGCTCGTGGGAGCGGATTATTAATCGACGCAAAGTTCTGCATAGAACTGCGGAGATCCATCTGTTATTGTGGATAGCAGGGGAGACTAAGATCTTACCTGGAAGAAGCTAAGGGTGCGCAGGGGGTAGGGACAGATATGCTTTTGGATGGGAGTTGAGATACTGCTAGATCAAGAGATCGATCGGGAATTTGCTGAAGGGTTCCGTGATATCTAATTCGGAGGAGATGCTTCATCGAATGCCTCGGTGTTCCATGAAGCACTACGGTTCTGAAGAGGTAACATCATAAATTGTTGCAAAGGAGTGTTTGATGCACAATGAAGCACCAAAACCGGTGTTCATAGCTTTGCAGATATTTCTGTGATCATCTGGGTCTTGTTATTCCGTGAACGGAGCATGACAAGCAATCAGTTCTGGAGTACATATTTAGATTTGCTAAGCATATGTAATTGTCTTTTGATGTTTGCACACAGTAGATTGAATCAATGTATTACTCTATCACATGCTTTATGAACATGATATATGTAGAGTAAATACACACCGTTTTTGGTGCAAAGCTTTATTTATGTAATCAACACCTGACTCTCACGTGCTGTGACTTTGATTTTGATGGATTC
>CM035425.1:90422541-90430041 GCA_020310875.1 Ceratopteris richardii | reverse complement strand
GGGGAGCGGACAGCGGTGTGGAAACGGAAGCCGAGTCGATGGAGATTATAGGGGAGGGGGAAGGAATTGAAGTGGAAGGTATACAGGGATGACTATTCCGTTGGCTAACAGGGCTGGGCTGAAACTGAAGTAGAGCAGGATTATGGTCAGAGTTCGAAGGTATTTGATAGAGCCAAGCTATGAAGGGAGCAGAATATAAGGAGAATGTGCGAGAGCCCCTAGAGACAGCTTCACGAAGGCGACGAGAGCGCAAATTTAAGGAACCATAGATGAGGGCGGCGTAAGGGTATGGGCGGCTATTTAGGAAGCAAAAAAGCGGATCAGCAATGCGAATATCGGACCATGGTAGTGAAGATGTGGGACTACGAAGCAAAAAGAAAAAAATGAATGCATTAAGTATGGATGTCATGCGGATGGAAAATCGGGCATTAGTGTCGAAGCGATCTCTACAAAAGGCGATTGTGGAAGAAGCTGACAATCCAGAATATAAGAATGGAGGATTACTGAAATCAGCGGGGGAGGAGCCGAGACTGGCAACAAGAGCGGGAATGGAGAGAGTGCCTGTGCGAAAATTAGGAAAGAGGCGGAGAGCTTCATAGACGTCACTATAATTGGGGGGATCATTCAGGAAAACGTTGGCCAAGCCCCAGAGACCCGCCTGTTGAAGATTTTCGACAGAAAAAAGGCGATGGAGTTCAATAGTTGGGAGAGATAAGTGAATACGAATCTGCAGATCTAAATCGGGCGGACGAAAAAGGCGCATATAATCTCCTGAAGGCGAATTTGGTTGCGAGGTATGAGAAGCCAAAGGAGAAGGAGAAGGATGGCGAGGGAGGGGAGGTGGAGAATATATATCTGTGGAATCAGATTGAACTGAATAAGTGGGAATATGTAGAATGGCAGGAGGAAGTGAGGAAGGCGATGTTAGGGGTGGCTCAGTGGAAATGGGCAACGTAGGGAACTGGTAGTGGAGGCCGGTGGGCGGTGTTGCAGATGCAGGAGGAGGGTAATGTGGATTGGTTGTATGCAGTGCTGAAGGAGTGAGTTCCGAAATGTCTTCCGGTGCGGTGGGATCTGCCATAGTGTTCTGCGTAGAAAGGTGGAGGGGGAGTGGTTGGGCGGGGGAGGTGGAGGGGGAGTGTGGGGCGTGTGGGCGGGGGAAGTGGAGGGGGAGGCGGGTGTGGAAGTGGAGGGGGTGGAGGGGAGTGGGGAGGTGGAGGGGGTGGAGGGGGGGCGGAGGAGGTGGAGGGGGAGGGTGGGGCTTGTGGGCGGGGGAGATGGAGGGGGAGTGCGTGGGGGGGGTGGGTGGGGGAGGTGGAGGGGGAGTGTGTGGGTCGGGTGGGCGGGGGAGGTGGAGGGGGAGGCGGGTGTGGGGTTGGAGGGGGTGGAGGGTGAGGTTGTGGGAGGGGAGGGTGAAGGGAGGCGGATGATGAGGGGGGAAAGGGTGGAGTCGTGGGCGGGGAAGGTGAAGTTTGAGGGGGGGAGGGTGGAGTCGGTGGGCGGGGGAGGCAGATGGTGAGGGGGGTGAGGGTGGATTCGGTGGGCGGGGGAGGCAGAAGGGGAGGGGGGGGAGGTGGAGTCGGTGGGCGGGGGAGGCGGAGTTTGAGGGGGGGGAGGGTGGAGTCGGTGGGCGGGGGAGGTGGATGTTGGTGTAAATCAAGCCTTCACACTTGGCTTTGATTTGTACCTTGAAGACTCAACATAAAGCTTGGACAATTGGAACCTTGGAAGGCTAAAAGTTTGAACCCTTGAATGGTATATTTGAACCATAGAAACCAATGCTTAATTGGTTATTACTTTTATCCAATGTAAAAGTCAATATGACTTAATCACTCATGTAATCACACCTACTAGACTAGAGTCGTGGAAAAATTAGATGATTTAGTTGAGGGAATATCTCCCTAAGTCTAGTGGAGAGAATCAAGGGAACTTTAGTTTGAATTCAAATTCAAACACTCTTCAAAACTCCTATAAAAAGGCTATGTAAAAGTCGCGAGTCAGCTTCACTCTTCCCGAGGCAATTCCAAGCAAATCATTGAGTGTGTGTAAGCTACACTATAGCCTACACCTCTGAGTACCATTGAGCATCACATTACATGCCAATGGGAATGTACAATCATTATAGTTAATCAATATACATACATTCATAGTCTCTGTTTTTTCTCTGAGTGACTACCTCCAAGTCTGTCAACTTCAACAGGGCATATCTCAAGATTTACTGAACCAAATTGGATGATTCAAAGCTCATTGGAACCAGCTCAAAGTATTCTACAACACTACAAAGTTTCAAGTCATTCCATTCAGCCATTTGGGAGAAATTGCAGACGAAGCAGTCTCTGGTATTTTTCTGTGTAGATCCTAAAAAGTCGGGGGTGTCTCTGATTTTGCTAAAGATCATTCTCAGTGCATAGTTTATCAATTGGAGTGATTTAACTTGCTAATGGTAGCTTGTTAAGTTAATTTAATACTCCCAGAAGGAATTAATCCAATTGTAAGTGTGCTGGTCACACTGAGCTTAAGACTGAGCAGGTATCATTACAGGAATAGAAAGTTTTTGGATTTGTGAAGGTTCAAAATCATCTGTTTTGATTTGGTGATTATACAATCATTTTGTAAAGCACATATATAGTTTCTTGGTGTCATTTGGAAGCTCAAGGAGTCTCCTAAACATATCTAAAGAGAAAGGAGGGCAGGTGTGAAGCAGGTCTAGTAGCACCAACTTGATCTCCTGAGTGCATCCAGCCATCACATCCAACAGTGGTATCAGAGCAAATAAGGTAATCATGTGTGATGGTTTCCCTTCCTTTATTGACAAATTGGATAGAAATAATTACCAGGCTTGGTCATTGAGAATGAAGACCTATCTACAAGGGAGAAGCTTGTATGGATACATATCAGGAGATGAGGAATTGCCCTCATTCAAAACCAGAGGCCTACCTACAAAGGATGAACATGAGAGGCTCAACCAATGGTGTGCTAAAGATGCTTTGGCAAGGTCATATCTTCTAAACTCTATTTCTGATTTCCTTCTACCTCATGTAAGGAATTGTAAGACTTCCCAAGAGACTTGGGAAACCTTGTCAACATACTTTTCATCAAGCACAAGGGCCAGAAAGAATCAGCTATGGATTGAGTTTACAACTCTAAGGAAGCAATCAAAACAATGTGTCTCAGATTTTGTCACCAAAGTCAAAGATATTGCAGATCAACTTGCAAGTGTTGGAGAAGAAATTGAGGAAGAGCAAATAGTCAGACAAGTGATCAATGGACTAAAGGCAGATGACAAGTGGGAGAGCTTTACCACTGCAATGGACTTGTACATGGACATCCAAGCACCTGATCTAACAACTCTGATTGGACAACTCTTTACACATGAAGCAAAGATCACAAAGAATGGAGAGCAATAAAAAGGTAACAATCCCTCTGCCCTATATACTGATAAGAAGACTAAAGACAAGGGTAAAAACAAGAAGGTTGATGAAGAAGGCTCTACCTCCCAAGCAAACTATGCAGGGAGAGGTAGACCATCTAGAGGTAGGGGCAGAGGAGGTAAGTCAGGTAGGGGGAGACCCTACAATCAATCTCCATGCAATATTTGTGGCTTGTCTAACCATACTACAGATGAATGTTACAAAAACTACAAGAACCAAAGAGGAAGAGGTCACCAAAGAGGAGGATACTCTCAAGGCAGAGGCAGGTACAATCAATCTCAAGGCTACCATGGCTACAACAATAATTACAACAATAGCTATAATCACAATGGCAATTATCAAGGTGGATACAGGAACAGAAAGGATTACAACAATTATGCAGAGGATCAAGATGATTCCTTGTTGATTATGAACATGACATCTAAATCAGGTATCAATGATGATCATTTGTTCTATATTGATTCAGGTTGCTCCAACCATGTAGCTGGAAATGTTGCCTTACTCTCTGATTTGGAAGAACCCAAAGGCAAGCACCAAGTGCAGACAGGTGATGACACTAAACATTCAGTTGTTAAAGTAGGCAATGTCAAAACAAGTGATGGTAATCAGAATTTACTAAGCAGAGTGTTGTATGTTCCAACAATCACCAAGAATCTGATGAGTGTAGGTCAGATTGTTGAAAAAGGTCTACAGGTCAGGTTCACTCAACATGGTGCATATGTGGAGGATCCAAGACATGGATTCAGAAGGATAGCCAAGGGAGAGAAATCAGGTAGATTGTTTACCTTTGAACTTGAAGATACCAAGAATATTGCTTTGTACAACTATAAGGACCAAACCCTATCAGAATTGGAGATGTGGCACAAGAGATTAGGTCACATTGGAGAGAGGACCATAAAACAAATGAGCAGGGATCAATGTGTGCTTGGGATACCTAATGTATCCAAGCAACACATGATATACAAGTGTGGGGCTTGTCAATTTGGTAAGTCACACAGATTGCCCTATACCAAGAAAGGTTTTATGCATGAAGATTATTTGGAATTGGTGCATACAGATGTTTGGGGACCAAGCAAGGAGCCATCCATATCTGGATCAAGGTACTATGTGTCCTTTATTGATGACTATAGCAGGTGGACTGTCTTGTACTTCATGAAACATAAAGATGAAGTATTTAATTGTTTCAAAAGGTATCTTGCATTAGTTGAGAATCAAACAGGTAGACATTTGAAGAGGCTAAGGTCAGATGGTGGTGGAGAATACTTCTCCAATGACTTTGAAGATTTCTTGCAGGAAAGAGGCATCAAGAGGGAGATTACTACAAGGTACTCACCAGAACAAAATGGGGTAGCTGAAAGGAGGAATAGACTCATTGTAGAGACAGCTAGGTCTATGCTCAATGAGAAAAAATTACCAAATTATCTTTGGGCAGAGAGTGTATCTACTGCCACATACTTAATCAACAGGTTGCCATCAAAGACACTTGATGGAATGACACCCTATGAGGCTTGGCATGGTAAGAGACCATCTCTGGATCATTGCAAAATCTTTGGGTGTGTTGCATATGTGCATATTCCCTCACAGGTAAGGGGAAAGCTAGACCCTAAGGCTGAAAAGTGTATCTTCATTGGGTATGATTTGAATAAAAAAGGATACAGGTTCTATAACCCCTCAAACAAAGGCTTCAAGGTAAGCAGAGATGTCATATTTGATGAAAATGACTCATGGTATGAAAATGAGTGCAGGAAAGTTAGCCTACCTTATGATATGGAAGAAGACTTTCCAAAGCTTATCAGGCAAGAACCAACTCAGAAAGAGGACACAAGTTCAGATGATGAAGACACCATCAACATTGAAGAGTTCAAGGCTTGGAAATCCAAAGGGAAGATGAAGATGAAGCAACTAGAAGACAATCCAGAATCCTCAACTCAAGCTATGAGGAGATCTCAAAGAGAAAAGAAGAAACCAATTAGATATGGGTATGATACTTCACTTGTAACCAAGCATTCTGTATATCTTGCAAAGGACATCTTGAATGAAGAACCAGGTACATTTGAAGAAGCAATCACTAAACCAGAATGGAAGGAAGCAATGGATGAAGAAATGGAGGCTCTCAAGGAGAGTGATACTTGGGACTTGGTACCCAAGAAGGACTCCATGAAGGTGATAGGATCCAGATGGATCTACAAACTCAAGAGGAACTCAGATGGCACAATAAACAGGTATAAAGCTAGGTTGGTAGCCAAGGGTTTTGCACAAACCCAAGGCATTGATTATGAGGAGACATTTTCTCCTGTGGCCAAGATGCCAACTATCAGAGTTATGGTGAGTGTAGCTGCATCCAAGAATTGGAACATGTACCAATTGGATGTGAAGAATGCATTCTTGAATGGATGGATATCTGAAGAGGTCTACATGTCACAACCACCTGGCTATGAGGATCCTAATAAGGTAAATCATGTTTGTAAATTGAAGAAGGCTTTGTATGGATTGAAGCAGGCACCTAGAGCATGGAATTACAGGTTGACAACCTATCTCCTAGATCAAGGATTTGTCATGAGTAAAGCAGATACTTCATTGTTTATAAAGAAGAACAATTCAGAGGTAATATACTTGTGTGTCTATGTTGATGACATCATTATTACAGGAAATGATGTTCAGGGATAAGACACATCAAAGGACAAATGATGAAGGAATTCAAGATCAATGATCTTGGATTATTGAAGTACTTTCTAGGACTTGAATTGGTCTACACAAATTCAGGTATATTTATTACTCAGAAGAAGTACATTCAGGACATGGTCAAGAAGTTTAAGTTGCAGGAAGCTAAAGTCTCAAACATTCCTATGGAGGTCAACCACAAACTCAGTGCACATGAAGGAGAAGAACTCAAGGACATTACATGTTACCAAAGTTTGGTAGGTAGTCTTAATTATGCTACCTTAACCAGGATTGATATATCATATGGTGTTAGTATACTTAGTCAATTTATGCATAAACCAAGAGTACCACATTTGGAGGCAGCCAAGAAGATAGTAAAGTACCTAAAGGGAACACAAAATCATGGTTTGTACTTTCCATATTCATCAGACATTGACATTAAGGTATACTCAGATGCAGATTGGGCAGGTTGCAAGGATGACAGGAGGAGTACATCTGGTTACATATGCTTTGCAGGTGATAAACCAATTTCTTGGTCATCCAAGAAACAACCCACAGTAGCTCTATCATCTACTGAGGCAGAGTACAGAGGGCTAGCCAATGCCACTCAAGAAGCCATATGGTTGAAGCTATTATATTCAGAATTGGGCCTATACACAAGGCCACCAATCATATTTGGTGATAACACAAGTTCTCTTCACCTAGCAGCTAATCCAATTTATCATGCTAGGACAAAACACATAGAGGTTCATTACCACTATGTGAGGGAGAAATTACTTAGCAAGGAAACCCAATTATCATATGTGTCTACTAATATACAATGTGCAGATTTGCTTACTAAAGCTCTGGATGGAAGCAAGCTATGCAGATTTAAATCCATGATTGGATTGCAGGAAATCATTGAAGACTAGAGATGAAGACTTGAGCCAAAGTGTTTGGCTTGAGGGGGAGCTATTGGTGTAAATCAAGCCTTCACACTTGGCTTTGATTTGTACCTTGAAGACTCAACATAAAGCTTGGACAATTGGAACCTTGGAAGGCTAAAAGTTTGAACCCTTGAATGGTATATTTGAACCATAGAAACCAATGCTTAATTGGTTATTACTTTTATCCAATGTAAAAGTCAATATGACTTAATCACTCATGTAATCACACCTACTAGACTAGAGTCGTGGAAAAAGTAGATGATTTAGTTGAGGGAATATCTCCCTAAGTCTAGTGGAGAGAATCAAGGGAACTTTAGTTTGAATTCAAATTCAAACACTCTTCAAAACTCCTATAAAAAGGCTATGTAAAAGTCGCGGGTCAGCTTCACTCTTCCCGAGGCAATTCCAAGCAAATCATTGAGTGTGTGTAAGCTACACTATAGCCTACACCTCTGAGTACCATTGAGCATCACATTACATGC
>CM035425.1:90376740-90381740 GCA_020310875.1 Ceratopteris richardii | reverse complement strand
TATCTGACTTTCTTTTACCTCATGTAAGGAATTGTAAGACTTCCCAAGAGACTCGGGAAACCTTGTCTACATATTTTTCATCAAGCACAAGGGCCATAAAGAATCAGCTATGGATTGAGTTTACAACTCTTAGGAAGCAATCAAAACAATGTGTCTCAGATTTTGTCACCAAGGTCAAGGACATTGCAGACCAACTTGCAAGTGTTGGAGAAGAGATTGAGGAAGAGCAAATAGTCAGACAAGTGATCAATGGACTAAAGGCAGATGACAAGTGGGAGAGCTTTACCACAGCAATGGACTTATACATGGACATCCAAGCACCTGATCTAACAACTCTGATTGGACAACTCTTTACACATGAAGCAAAGATCACAAAGAATGGAGAGCAATCAAAAGGTAACAATCCTTTTATACTGATAAGAAGATAAAAGACAAAGGTAAAAGCAAGAAGGTTGATGAAGAAGGCTCTACCTCCCAAGCAAACTATGCAGGGAGAGGTAGATCATCTAGAGGTAGGGGCAGAGGAGGTAAGTCAGGTAGGGGGAGACCCTACAACCAATCTCCATGCAATATTTGTGGCTTGTCTAACCATACCACAGATGAATGCTACAAAAACTACAAGAACCAAAGAGGAAGAGGTCACCAAAGAGGAGGATACTCTCAAGGCAGAGGCAGATTCAACCAATCTCAAGGCTACCATGGCTACAACAATAATTACAACAACAGTTACAATCATAATGGCAACTATCAAGGTGGATACAGAAATAGGAAGGATTACAACAATTATGCAGAGGAGCAAGATGATTCCTTGTTGATCATGAACATGACATCTAAGTCAGGTATCAATGATGATCACTTATTCTATATTGATTCAGGTTGCTCTAACCATGTAGCTGGAAATGTTGCCTTACTCTCTGATCTAGAAGAACCCAAAGGCAAGCATCAAGTGCAGACAGGTGATGACACTAAACATTCAGTTGTTAAAGTAGGCAATGTCAAAACTAGTGATGGTAATCAGAATTTATTGAGCAGAGTGTTGTATGTTCCAACAATCACCAAGAATCTGATGAGTGTAGGTCAGATTGTGGAAAAAGGTCTACAGGTCAGGTTCACTCAACATGGTGCATATGTGGAGGATCCAAGACATGGATTCAGAAGGATAGCCAAGGGAGAAAAATCAGGTAGATTGTTTACCTTTGAACTTGAAGACACTAAGAATATTGCTTTGTACAACTATAAGGATCAAACACTATCAGAGTTGGAGATTTGGCACAAAAGATTAGGTCACATTGGAGAGAGGACCATAAAGCAAATGAGTAGGGATCAATGTGTGCTTGGGATACCTAATGTATCCAAGCAACACATGATATACAAGTGTGGGGCTTGTCAATTTGGTAAGTCACATAGATTGCCCTATACCAAGAAAGGTTTTATGCATGAAGATTATCTGGAATTGGTGCATACAGATGTTTGGGGACCTAGCAAGGAGCCATCTATATCTGGATCAAGGTACTATGTGTCCTTTATTGATGACTATAGCAGGTGGACTGTTTTATACTTCATGAAACATAAAGATGAAGTATTTAATTGTTTCAAAAGGTATCTTGCATTAGTTGAAAATCAAACAGGTAGACATTTGAAGAAACTAAGGTCAGATGGTGGTGGAGAATACTTCTCCAATGACTTTGAAGATTTCTTGCAGGAAAGAGGCATCAAGAGGGAGATTACTACAAGGTACTCACCTGAACAAAATGGGGTAGCTGAGAGAAGGAATAGACTCATTGTAGAGACAGCTAGGTCTATGCTAAATGAAAAGAAATTGCCAAACTATCTTTGTGCAGAGAGTGTATCTACTGCCACATATTTGATTAACA
This sequence comes from Ceratopteris richardii, assembly GCA_020310875.1. Taxonomy (NCBI): domain Eukaryota; kingdom Viridiplantae; phylum Streptophyta; class Polypodiopsida; order Polypodiales; family Pteridaceae; genus Ceratopteris; species Ceratopteris richardii. The sequence goes on along the minus strand of CM035425.1, from coordinate 90,379,866 downwards.
GGTTGCCATCAAAGACACTTGATGGAATGACACCCTATGAGGCTTGGCATGGTAAGAGACCATCTCTGGATCATTGTAAAATCTTTGGATGTGTTGCATATGTGCATATTCCCTCACAGGTAAGGGGAAAGCTAGACCCTAAAGCTGAAGAATGTATCTTCATTGGTTATGATTTGAATCAGAAGGGATACAGATTCTACAACCCCTCAAACAAAGGCTTCAAGGTAAGCAGAGATGTCATCTTTGATGAAAATGATTCATGGTATGAAAATGAGTGCAGGAAAGTTAGCCTACCTTATGACATGGAAGAAGACTTTCCCAAGCTTATCAGGCAAGAACCAATTCAGAAAGAGGACACAAGCTCAGATGATGAAGACACCATCAACATTGAAGAGTTCAAGGCTTGGAAATCCAAAGGGAAGATGAAGATGAAGCAACTAGAAGATAATCCAGAATCCTCAACTCAAGCTATGAGGAGATCTCAAAGAGAAAAGAAGAAACCTATTAGGTATGGGTATGATACTTCACTTGTAACCAAGCACTCTGTATATCTTGCAAAGGATCTCTTGAATGAAGAACCAGGTACATTTGAGGAAGCAATCACTAAACCAGAATGGAAGGAAGCAATGGATGAAGAAATGGAGGCTCTCAAGGAGAGTGATACTTGGGACTTGGTACCCAAGAAGGACTTCATGAAGGTGATAGGATCCAGATGGATCTACAAACTCAAAAGGAACTTAGATGGTACAATAAACAGGTATAAAGCTAGGTTGGTAGCCAAGGGTTTTGCACAAACCCAAGGCATTGATTATGAGGAGACATTTTCTCCTGTGGCCAAGATGCCAACTATCAGAGTTATGGTGAGTGTAGCTGCATCCAAGAATTGGAATATGTACCAATTGGATGTGAAGAATGCATTCTTGAATGGATGGATATCTGAAGAAGTCTACATGTCACAACCACCTGGCTATGAAGATCCCAATAAGGTAAATCATGTTTGTAAATTGAAGAAGGCTCTGTATGGATTGAAGCAGGCACCTAGAGCATGGAATTACAGGTTGACAACCTATCTCCTAGATCAAGGATTTGTAATGAGTAAAGCAGATACTTCATTGTTTATAAAAAGGAACAATTCAGAGGTAATATATTTGTGTGTCTATGTTGATGACATCATTATTACAGGAAATGATGTTCACGGAATAAGACACATCAAAGGACAGATGATGAAGGAATTCAAGATCAATGATCTTGGATTATTAAAGTACTTCCTAGGACTTGAATTGGTCTATACAAATTCAGGTATCTTTATTACTCAGAAGAAGTACATTCAGGACATGGTCAAGAAGTTTAATTTGCAGGAAGCTAAAGTCTCAAGCACTCCTATGGAGGTCAACCACAAACTCAGTGCACATGAAGGAGAAGAACTCAAAGATATTACAGGTTACCAAAGTTTGGTAGGTAGTCTAAATTATGCTACCTTAACCAGGATTGATATATCATATGGTGTTAGTGTACTTAGCCAATTTATGCACAAACCAAGAATACCTCATTTGGAGGCAGCAAAGAAGATAGTAAAGTACCTAAAGGGAACACAAAATCATGGTTTGTACTTTCCATATTCATCAGACATTGATATTAAGGTATACTCAGATGCAGGTTGGGCAGGTTGCAAGGATGACAGGAGAAGCACATCTGGTTACATATGTTTTGTAGGTGATAAACCAATTTCTTGGTCATCCAAGAAACAACCCACAGTAGCTCTATCATCTACTGAGGCAGAATATAGAGGGCTAGCAAATGCCACTCAAGAAGCCATATGGTTGAAGCTTTTATATTCAGAATTGGGCCTATACACAAGGCCACCAATCATATTTGGGGATAACACAAGTTCTCTTCATCTTGCAGCTAATCCAATTTATCATGCTAGGACAAAACACATAGAGGTTCACTACCACTATGTGAGGGAAAAATTACTTAGCAAAGAAATTCAATTGTCATATGTGTCTACTAATATACAATGTGCAGATTTACTTACAAAAGCTCTGGATGGAAGCAAGCTATGCAGATTTAAATCCATGATTGGATTGCAGGAAATAATTGAAGACTAGAGATGAAGACTTGAGCCAAAGTGTTTGGCTTGAGGGGGAGCTGTTGATGCAAAGCAAGCCTACACACATTGGCTTGGAACATTGGAAGCTTTGGAAGACTTGGCTTGGATATCAATTTTGAAGACTTCACATAGGCTTGGACCCTTGAAGGATGTATTTACATGAACCATGAACCATAGGAAGCAATGCTTAATTGGTTATTACTTTTTATCCAATGTAAAAGTCAATATGACTTAATCACTCATGTAATCACACCTACTAGTCTAAGTCGTGGAAAAAGTAGATGTTATGATTGAGGGAATATCTCCTTATATTTAGATGCTAGATTGAAGGGAGCCAAAACTTGAATTCAAAATTCAAACTCTTACAAAATTCATATAAAAAGCTATGTAAAAATGTCGCGGATACAGACTCTCTTCCCGAGGCAATTCTGAGTCAATCATTGAGTGTGTGTGAGCTACACCATAGCCTACACCTCTGAGTACCATTGAGCATCATATTTCATGCCAATGGGAATGTACAATCATTAGATTTAATCAATATACATACATTCATAATCTCTGATTTCTCTGAGTGACTACCTTCAACTCTGTCAACTTCCAAGAGGCATATCTCAAGATCTACTGAACCAAATTGGATGATTCAAAGTGGATTGGATTCAGCTCAAAGTCTACTATACACCTACAAAGTTTCAAGGCCATTGGATCTACCATCACAGAGAAATCTCAGTCGGGGTGCTCACTGGTCTGTGACTGTAAGTCTCCTAAAAAATCGGGGGTACACCTTATTTTGCTAAAGTGATTTCTCTGAGTGTGGTTTATCATTTTCTTTCATTCCACTTGCAAATGGAAGCTTACTAAGCTAATAGAATATCTCTAGAAGGAATTTTGCTAATTGTAACTACACTGGTCATACTGAGCATAACACTAAGCAGGTATCAAGACCAAAATAGAAAGTTTTCAAGTCTTGTGAGTTTCAAAGTAGTCTATTTTGATCAAGTCATTACTCAAACTTTTTC
>CM035425.1:90361740-90374240 GCA_020310875.1 Ceratopteris richardii | reverse complement strand
AGAGAAGCTCGACTATACTCAGTCATACAAAAATGAGTTCTTCTCACTTTTCTCTCTCTCTCTCACATCTTCTCACCTCTTTTTCAAATTCTTCAGCTGTATGACTTTGATCTGCATACCAACTTTTCTGTTCATCAAATGTAACATCTCTAGAAACAATAAATTGTTTTGTTAGAGGATTCCACAACCTGTAACCCATCTGCTTTTCATCATAACCAATGAACACATATTTTTCTGCCTTTGGTTCAAGTTTATGCCTAAGTTGTGATGGCACATAAGCATATGCAATTGATCCAAACACTCTACAATGATCTAGTGTTGGTTTCTTACCCCACCAAGCTTCATATGGAGTCATTCCATTCAGAGCTGCACATGGTAATCTATTCACAAGATATGTAGCTGTATTTACAGCCTCAGCCCAAAGATAATTTGGACAGTTCTTCTCCTTTAGCATAGCTCTAGCAAACTCAACCAAAGTCCTGTTCCTTCTTTCTGCTACACCATTTTGTTGTGGTGTATACCTGCAAGTTATTTCTCTCTTAATACCTGCATTCCAAAGATAATCATTGAACTCTTGGGAGAAGTATTCTCCCCCTCCATCAGACCTCAGTCTCTTAAGCTTTTGACCTGTGACTCTCTCTGCATATGCATGAAAATGCTTGAAAGCTCCAAACACTTCTGATCTTTCCTTCAAAACATATAATGTTATCCATCTTGTAGCATCATCAATGAAAAGAACATAATACCTTGAGCCACTGATAGATCCTTCTTTTGTTGGTCCCCATACATCTGTATGAATGAGCTCAAGTACTCCATCATGTTTGAATCCTTTCTTTTGAAATGGTAACCTGTGTGCTTTACCCATTTGACATGCTTCACATTTATAAACCATATGTTGACTTTGCACATTTGGTAATCCTAGTACAGACTGATTAGCAACCATAGCTTTAATTCCTCTTTCATTGAAATGACCTAATCTCTTATGCCAGAGATCAAGTTCTGTAATCACTGCTTCACCATGTGTGAGCAAAGCTTGACCAATGTTCCCTTGCACTCTTAAAGTAAAGAGTCTACCTTCTTTCTTACCAGAGACAATCTGATTATATCCATTCTCTGGATCTTCCACAAATACTCCTTCATTTGTAAACCTGACTTGAAAACCTTTTTCAACTATCTGTCCCACACTAATCAAGTTTTTAGGTATTGTAGGAACATACAAAACATTGGTTAGCAAATCTGCTCCACTCTTGCATTTCACTTTTCCAATTGAATGTACACTATGTCTTGTATTATCACCAGTTTGAACTGTGTGATAGAAATGCCTTTTTCCAAATCTGACATCAATTCTATGTTTCCTGACAAATGATTAGAACATCCAGAGTCAATGTAAAATACCTTTAGATCTTCTTTGTCTGATGTGCTGATTGAATTCATCATCAATGATGTATGACTTTCATTCTGTGTGTCATTTGCATAGTTGTAGTAGGTGGTGTTGTAGGATTGATTCTGTCCCCAACTTCTTCCTCCACCTCTACCATAGCCTCCTCTTTGACTTTGTCTACCTCTTTGAAAATTACTTTGATATCTTCCACCTCGACCTCTGCTATTGTTGTTTTGATTCTGGTTTGATCCTTGTTGGTTGTGCCAACAGTCATGAGCCAAATGATTACTCAATCCACAGATCCAGCAAGCCTTTTTGTTGTTATTTTGATTACCTCTTCCTCTTCCAAAACCTCTTGCTCTTCCTCTGCCAGTGCCTTTACCTCTTGCATAATAAGCTTGAGAATTAGACTCCTCTTCATCCTTTGCTTTACCTTTATCTCCTTTCTTCTTATTCTTCATGTACATTGCAGAACTTTGACCTTTATCTCCATCTCCCTTCAAGTCTTGCTCATATGTGAGCATCAAACCAAGCAACTGGTTCAAATCTGGAACATAATGATTTAATGAAAGTTCTGTTCATAAGACAAAAGGTTTCCACCTTTCATCCCCTCTCAAGCCTGCAAGTAGTTGAGCAATCAATCTGTGATCTTCAACATCTTCATCTATGGATCCAAGACTATCTGCTAGATCCTTCATCTTAGTGACATAATCACTAATGGTTTGACTTGGCTTCTTCTTGAATGTTGTAAACTCTGACCATAGACTTGCTTTCCGTGCTTTAGTAGTGCTTTGGAAATGATATTCCAATGCATTCCATATATCTTCTGATGATTCCCATCCTCTGATGTGTGGTAGCAAATGATCTGAGATTGTATTGTAGATGTAGGCTTTTGCACTTGCATCTTTCTTCTGCCAATGCTTTAAAGCATCAAGTTCTTCTTTCTTTGGTCGGCTTTCATCTTCAAATACTGGCTTCTCTTCTTCACCTGTTACATATACCATGAGATCCTTACTCATAAGTAAGGCTTCCATTCTCATTACCCATGCGGGGTAATTATCTCTGTCCAGTTTGCCAATGGAGGTATGATCTGCCATAGTTCTTTCCTTCTGCTACAACCTGTGAGCTTAAAGGATAAAGGATAATACCTTTTGAAGTTCTTTGTGTATGAGGATACTTCGAAAGTAATCTTTTGATGCCTTGTGTCTTCAAATGCTTCACCTTTCAAACTTTAATGGAAAACTTTACAAAACTTCTCGTACCTTTGTCGTCTTCTGCTCTCGAGAATCTTTCTGCTCTGATACCACTTGTTGATGTATAAAACACCACAAGAAATGAATTAATGTGACACTAGAACACCTCTATGGTCACCATTAACTCATTGCCACTCCAAACTTTGAGAAATGATAGCTTAAAGTGAGAACTTTGCTTCTACAGAAATTCCTAGTCACCGAAATGACATACCTTCAGTATTTTGCTAATTTCTCCTAGCTCACATATTATTTCTCTATGAAACTTTATAGGCTGAAACTAGAAGAGTAGAGCTTTTCAACAAGCTATCATATGCATCAAACGGAGCTCTAGAACTCAAGTTATGGCCCTCACAAGATGACCCTGTATGACCTTCCAAAACTAGAAAACTTGCCTGTTTTAGTAAGAGCGTCTGTTTAAAATTAGAATTCGATGCCTAGCATCGACTTGCAACGAGAATTCGATGCCGGGCATCGACTTGGAGTGTTTTTGGCCACTTTTCAGCAGGGATTCGATGCCGGGCATCGACTTCCTGCATAAAGTCTTGATCTTTTGGACACCAAAACTAGAGGTGATTTCATGCACACTTAGAATATGACTTATCAACTGGAATTCGATGCCAGGCATCGAGTTGCTCCAACAACATCATGTTTTTCAAACACTTCAGTACTGAATGAAAAATATAAAAGAAAATATGACTTATCAACAGAGATTCGATGCCAGGCATCGAGTTGCTTGGAAAACTTGATCTTTGTAACTCATCACACAGTAGGTAATCATGGAGATGATGGAGAGAGGCTCATACACAGAACTTTACTCAGTTCTTCTCATAACTATAAAAACTCAGAAGTTTTACAAATGCTTTCTCACTCAGAGAAGCTCGACTATACTCAGTCATACAAAAATGAGTTCTTCTCACTTTTCTCTCTCTCTCTCACATCTTCTCACCTCTTTTTCAAATTCTTCAGCTGTATGACTTTGATCTGCATACCAACTTTTCTGTTCATCAAATGTAACATCTCTAGAAACAATAAATTGTTTTGTTAGAGGATTCCACAACCTGTAACCCATCTGCTTTTCATCATAACCAATGAACACATATTTTTCTGCCTTTGGTTCAAGTTTATGCCTAAGTTGTGATGGCACATAAGCATATGCAATTGATCCAAACACTCTACAATGATCTAGTGTTGGTTTCTTACCCCACCAAGCTTCATATGGAGTCATTCCATTCAGAGCTGCACATGGTAATCTATTCACAAGATATGTAGCTGTATTTACAGCCTCAGCCCAAAGATAATTTGGACAGTTCTTCTCCTTTAGCATAGCTCTAGCAAACTCAACCAAAGTCCTGTTCCTTCTTTCTGCTACACCATTTTGTTGTGGTGTATACCTGCAAGTTATTTCTCTCTTAATACCTGCATTCCAAAGATAATCATTGAACTCTTGGGAGAAGTATTCTCCCCCTCCATCAGACCTCAGTCTCTTAAGCTTTTGACCTGTGACTCTCTCTGCATATGCATGAAAATGCTTGAAAGCTCCAAACACTTCTGATCTTTCCTTCAAAACATATAATGTTATCCATCTTGTAGCATCATCAATGAAAAGAACATAATACCTTGAGCCACTGATAGATCCTTCTTTTGTTGGTCCCCATACATCTGTATGAATGAGCTCAAGTACTCCATCATGTTTGAATCCTTTCTTTTGAAATGGTAACCTGTGTGCTTTACCCATTTGACATGCTTCACATTTATAAACCATATGTTGACTTTGCACATTTGGTAATCCTAGTACAGACTGATTAGCAACCATAGCTTTAATTCCTCTTTCATTGAAATGACCTAATCTCTTATGCCAGAGATCAAGTTCTGTAATCACTGCTTCACCATGTGTGAGCAAAGCTTGACCAATGTTCCCTTGCACTCTTAAAGTAAAGAGTCTACCTTCTTTCTTACCAGAGACAATCTGATTATATCCATTCTCTGGATCTTCCACAAATACTCCTTCATTTGTAAACCTGACTTGAAAACCTTTTTCAACTATCTGTCCCACACTAATCAAGTTTTTAGGTATTGTAGGAACATACAAAACATTGGTTAGCAAATCTGCTCCACTCTTGCATTTCACTTTTCCAATTGAATGTACACTATGTCTTGTATTATCACCAGTTTGAACTATGTGACTAGAAATGCCTTTTTCCAAATCTGACATCAATTCTATGTTTCCTGACAAATGATTAGAACATCCAGAGTCAATGTAAAATACCTTTAGATCTTCTTTGTCTGATGTGCTGATTGAATTCATCATCAATGATGTATGACTTTCATTCTGTGTGTCATTTGCATAGTTGTAGTAGGTGGTGTTGTAGGATTGATTCTGTCCCCAACTTCTTCCTCCACCTCTACCATAGCCTCCTCTTTGACTTTGTCTACCTCTTTGAAAATTACTTTGATATCTTCCACCTCGACCTCTGCTATTGTTGTTTTGATTCTGGTTTGATCCTTGTTGGTTGTGCCAACAGTCATGAGCCAAATGATTACTCAATCCACAGATCCAGCAAGCCTTTTTGTTGTTATTTTGATTACCTCTTCCTCTTCCAAAACCTCTTGCTCTTCCTCTGCCAGTGCCTTTACCTCTTGCATAATAAGCTTGAGAATTAGACTCCTCTTCATCCTTTGCTTTACCTTTATCTCCTTTCTTCTTATTCTTCATGTACATTGCAGAACTTTGACCTTTATCTCCATCTCCCTTCAAGTCTTGCTCATATGTGAGCATCAAACCAAGCAACTGGTTCAAATCTGGAACATAATGATTTAATGAAAGTTCTGTTGATAAGACAAAAGGTTTCCACCTTTCATCCCCTCTCAAGCCTGCAAGTAGTTGAGCAATCAATCTGTGATCTTCAACATCTTCATCTATGGATCCAAGACTATCTGCTAGATCCTTCATCTTAGTGACATAATCACTAATGGTTTGACTTGGCTTCTTCTTGAATGTTGTAAACTCTGACCATAGACTTGCTTTCCGTGCTTTAGTAGTGCTTTGGAAATGATATTCCAATGCATTCCATATATCTTCTGATGATTCCAATCCTCTGATGTGTGGTAGCAAATGATCTGAGATTGTATTGTAGATGTAGGCTTTTGCACTTGCATCCTTCTTCTGCCAATGCTTTAAAGCATCAAGTTCTTCTTTCTTTGGTCGGCTTTCATCTTCAAATACTGGCTTCTCTTCTTCACCTGTTACATATACCATGAGATCCTTACTCATAAGTAAGGCTTCCATTCTCATTACCCATGCGGGGTAATTATCTCTGTCCAGTTTGTCAATGGAGATATGATCTGCCATAGTTCTTTCCTTCTGTTACAACCTGTGAGCTTAAAGGATAAAGGATAATACCTTTTGAAGTTCTTTGTGTATGAGGATACTTCGAAAGTAATCTTTTGATGCCTTGTGTCTTCAAATGCTTCACCTTTCAAACTTTAATGGAAAACTTTACAAAACTTCTCGTACCTTTGTCGTCTTCTGCTCTCGAGAATCTTTCTGCTCTGATACCACTTGTTGATGTATAAAACACCACAATAAATGAATTAATGTGACACTAGAACACCTCTATGGTCACCATTAACTCATTGCCACTCTAAACTTTGAGAAATGATAGCTTAAAGTGAGAACTTTGCTTCTACAGAAATTCCTAGTCACCGAAATGACATACCTTCAGTATTTTGCTAATTTCTCCTAGCTCACATATTATTTCTCTATGAAACTTTATAGGCTGAAACTAGAAGAGTAGAGCTTTCCAACAAGCTATCATATGCATCAAACGGAGCTCTAGAACTCAAGTTATGGCCCTCACAAGATGACCCTGTATGACCTTCCAAAACTAGAAAACTTGCCTGTTTTAGTAAGAGCGCCTGTTTAAAATTAGAATTCGATGCCTAGCATCGACTTGCAACGAGAATTCGATGCCGGGCATCGACTTGGAGTGTTTTTGGCCACTTTTCAGCAGGGATTCGATGCCGGGCATCGACTTCCCGCATAAAGTCTTGATCTTTTGGACACCAAAACTAGAGGTGATTTCATGCACACTTAGAATATGACTTATCAACTGGAATTCGATGCCAGGCATCGAGTTGCTCCAACAACATCATGTTTTTCAAACACTTCAGTACTGAATGAAAAATATAAAAGAAAATATGACTTATCAACAGAGATTCGATGCCAGGCATCGAGTTGCTTGGAAAACTTGATCTTTGTAACTCATCACACAGTAGGTAATCATGGAGATGATGGAGAGAGGCTCATACACAGAACTTTACTCAGTTCTTCTCATAACTATAAAAACTCAGAAGTTTTACAAATGCTTTCTCACTCAGAGAAGCTCGACTATACTCAGTCATACAAAAATGAGTTCTTCTCACTTTTTAATGGAAAACTTTACAAAACTTCTCGTACCTTTTGAAAAGCTTCTAGAACTAAAGTGAACTAACTTTACAAGTATGATACACTTGTGAATTTGTCCCTTCACATAGGCATGGGGTTTTCTTTCTAAGATTTGACCTTCAAATATATGTCTAATTAGTGAGTGTTTCTCCAACAAGATAGATAAATAGATAGATAGATAGATAGATAAATAGATAGATAGATAGATAGATAAATAGATAGATAGATAGATAGATAGATAGATAGATAGATAGATAGATAGATAGATAGATAGATAGATAGATAGATAGATAGATAGATAGATAGATGTTGAGAGTGATGGATGGATGCACTCAGGAAATCAGTTGGTGCTGCAAAACCTGCTTCACACCTGCCCTCTTTTCTATTCTGATATGCTTAGTACACAAGTTTTGCTTCCTAATGACATAAAGAAACCATATATGTGCTTTGGAAATGGTTTGGGTAATGATCAAACCAAAACAGATAACTTTATACTTCAAGAATCAAGCAAAACTTTCTATTTCTGTAGTGATACCTGCTCAGACTTTTACTCAGTGTGTCCAGCACACTTAAAATTGGAACAATTCCTTTTGGGAGTATCAATTTACCTTAGTAAGCTACTAATCACAAGTGGAATCACTTCAATTGATAAAGTATGCACTGAGAAATAAGTTTAGCAAAGTTATAATCACCCCCGACTTTTCAGGAACTCTGCAGACAAATACCAGTGTGCACCTCGACTTGATTTTCTCCCAAATGGCTGAATGGAATCCTTTGAAATTTTGTATGCTTGTAGTAGACTTTGAGCTGGTTCCAATGAGCTATAGAACACTTGATTTGGTTCAGTAGATCCAGAGCAATGCTTCTTTGAAGTTGACAGACTTGGAGTAGGTGACTCAGACAAAACAGAGATGATGAATGTATACTTCTATTGATATATGTGTTTGTACAATCTCATTAGCTTGCCAAGCACAGCTAAATGAGGTAGTGTGATGTTGGGTATAGAGTAGCCCTCACACACAATGAGTTACAATGAAATTTTGCCTCGGGGAGTGAGCTAGAATGAGAGTGCTCACCGCGACTTTTTGATTACATCCTTTATAGGAGTTTGATCTTCATTTGAATTTGAAATTCAAACTTATGCTCCCTTGAATCTCTCCTCTAAAAGTAGGGAGATATTCTCTCCATCTCAACAATCAAATTTCCACGACTCTAGTGGTAGGTAAGTGACTTAAAGTGATTACAACCAACTGATAAGTCACTTAGACTTTTACAAGGGGTAAAGAAGTAAGAACATATAAGCATATGTTCACATGTGTCTTCATTTGAGTGAAGCCTTAATAAACCTTTATCCATGCTTGTCTTCAATAAGTCCAAGGTTCCAAGCCAATGTGTGTAGGCTTGTTTGCACCAACAGCTCCCCCTCAAGCCAAACACTTTGGCTTAAGTCTTCTTCTTCATTCTTCAATTACTTCCTGCAATCCAATCATAGATTTGAATCTGCATAGCTTGTTTCCATCCAATGCCTTTGTAAGTAAATCTGCACATTGCATATTAGTAGATACATATGTCAATTGTATATCTTTACTTAGCAATTTCTCTCTCACATAGTGGTAATGAACCTCTATGTGCTTTGTTCTGGCATGATAAATTGGGTTTGCTGCAAGATGAAGAGAGCTAGTATTGTCTCCAAAGATAATAGGTGGTCTTGTATGTAGACCTAACTCTGTATAAAGAAGCTTCAACCAGATAGCTTCTTGAGTAGCATTTGCAAGCCCTCTATACTCTGCTTCAGTGGATGACAATGCCACTGTAGGTTGCTTCTTGGCTGACCAAGAGATAGGCTTATCTCCTGCAAAACAAATGTAGCCTGAGGTGCTCCTCCTATCATCCTTGCATCCTGCCCAATCTGCATCTGAGTAAACCTTTATATCAATATCTGATGTATAAGGGAAATACAAACCATGACTTTGAGTTCCCTTAAGGTACTTCAAGATCTTCTTAGCTGCCTCTAGGTGAGGTACTCTAGGTTTGTGCATGAATTGACTAAGCACACTTACACCATATGCTATGTCAATTCTTGTCAAGGTAGCATAGTTCAAGCTACCCACCATACTTTGATATCCTGTAATGTCTTTGATTTCTTCTCCTTCATGAGCACTTAACTTTTGGTTAACCTCCATTGGAGTAGTAGATACTTTAGCATCCTGCAAACCAAACTTCTTGACCATATCCTGTACATACTTCTTTTGAGTAATGTAGATACCTGAATTTGTGTAGATCAATTCAAGACCTAGAAAGTATTTTAGTAATCCAAGATCACTAATCTTGAATTCTTTCATCATCTGTCCTTTGATGTGTCTAATCCCATTGACATCATTCCCTGTAATGATGATGTCATCAACATAAACACATAAGTAGATTACCTCTGTACTACTTCTCTTAATGAATAGAGAAGTATCTGCCTTGCTCATCACAAATCCTTGGTCTTGGAGGTAGGTGGTCAATCTGTAGTTCCATGCTCTAGGTGCCTGCTTCAAACCATACAGAGCCTTCTTCAATTTACAAACATAATGTACCTTTCTTGGATCTTCATAGCCAGGTGGTTGTGACATGTAGACTTCTTCAGATATCCATCCATTTAGGAATGCATTCTTCACATCCAATTGGTACATGTTCCAATTCTTGGATGCAGCTACACTCACCAAAACTCTGATAGTTGGCATCTTGGCCACAGGAGAAAATGTCTCCTCATAGTCAATGCCTTGGGTTTGTGCAAAACCCTTGGCTACCAACCTAGCTTTGTACCTGTTAATAGTTCCATCTGAATTCTTCTTCAATTTGTAGATCCATCTGGATCCTATTACCTTCATAGTATCCTTCTTGGGTACCAAGTCCCAAGTATCACTTTCTTTGAGGGCTTCTATCTCCTCATCCATGGCTTCTCTCCATTCTGGCTTTGTAATTGCTTCTTCATAGGTACCTGGTTCTTCATTCAACAAATCTTTTGCAAGATATACAGAATGTTTAGTTACAAGTGATGTGTCATACCCAAATCTGATAGGTTTCTTCTTCTCTCTCTGAGATCTTCTCATAGCTTGAGTAGAAGTTTCTGCCTTGTCCTCCAATTGCTTCATTTTCATCTTTCCTTTGGATTTCCAAGCTTTGAACTCTTCAAGGTTTATGGTATCATCATCTGAGCTTGAGTCTTCTTGCTGAGTTGGCTCTTCCTTGGTAAGCTTTGGAAAATCTTCCTCCATGTCATAGGGTAGACTCACTTTCCTGCATTCATTCTCATACCATGAGTCATTCTCATCAAATATGACATCTCTGCTTACCTTGAAGCCTTTGTTTGTGGGGTTGTAGAATCTGTATCCCTTTTGGTTCAAATCATAACCAATGAAGATACATTTCTCTGCCTTTGGGTCTAGCTTTCCTCTTACCTGTGAGGGAATATGCACATATGCTATACAACCAAAGATTTTGCAATGATCCAGAGAAGGTCTCTTACCATGCCATGCTTCATATGGTGTCATGCCATCAAGTGATTTGGATGGCAATCTGTTGATGAGGTAAGTGGCAGTGGACACACTCTCTGCCCATAAGTAATTTGGCAACTTTTTCTCATTGAGCATAGACCTAGCTGTTTCCACTATAAGTCTATTCCTTCTTTCTGCTACCCCCATTTTGTTCAGGTGAATATCTGGTAGTGATCTCTCTCTTGATGCCTCTTTCCTGCAAGAAATCTTCAAACTCATTTGAGAAGTACTCTCCTCCACCATCTGATCTTAGCCTCTTCAAGCTTCTACCTGTTTGATTCTCAACAAGTGCAAGATACCTCTTGAAACAATTAAACACTTCATCTTTATGCTTCATAAAATATAAAATGGTCCATCTGCTATAATCATCAATGAAGGACACATAATACCTTGAACCAGAAATGGAAGGGTCCTTGCTAGGTCCCCAAACATCTGTGTGTACCAAGTCTAGGTAGTCTTTATGCATGAAACCTTTTCTTGAGTAGGGTAATCTGTGAGACTTACCAAATTGACATGATCCACATTTGTAAATCATGTGTTGCTTGGATACATTAGGTATCCCAAGCACACATTGATCCCTGCACATTTGCTTAAGAGTCCTTTCACCTATGTGCCCTAGTCTTTTATGCCATATCTCTAACTCTGAGAGTGTCTGATCCTTATAATTATACAAAGCAATATTTTTTGTATCTTCTAGCTCAAATGTAAATAATCTACCTGATTTCTCCCCTTTGGCTATCCTTCTGAATCCTTGTTTTGGGTCCTCCACATATGCTCCATGTTGTGTGAATCTGACCTGCAAACCTTTCTCCACAATCTGACCAACACTCATCAAATTCTTAGTTATTGTTGGTACATAGAGTACCCTGCTTAATAGATTTTGATTGCCATCACATGTCTTCACATTTCCAACTTTGACAACAGAGTGCTTAGTGTCATCACCTGTTTGTACCTGATGTTTGCCCTTGGGCTCTTCCAAATCAGAAAGTAATGCCACATTGCCAGCTACATGGTTAGAACATCCTGAGTCAATGTAAAATAAATGATCATCATTTGTACCTATCTTGGAGGTCATATTCATGATCAATAAGGAGTCATCCTGCTCCTCTGTGTAGTTGTTGTAATCTCTTCTATTTCTGAATCCACCTTGGTAGCTTCCATTGTGGTTGTTGTTGTAATTGTTGTTGTATTGGTTGTTATACCCATTGTAGCTTTGATGTTGGTTGAATCTGCCTCTTCCTTGAGAGTATCCACCTCTTGAGTAGCCTCTTCCTCTCTGATTTTTGTAGTTCTTGTAGCATTCATCTGTGGTATGATTGGACAACCCACAGATGTTGCAAGGTGATGAGTTGTAGGGTCTCCCCCTACCTGACTTACCTCCTCTGCCTCTTCCTCTAGATGACCTACCTCTCTCTGCATAATTGGCTTGAGAGGTGGAGCCTTCTTCATCTTGTTTCTTCTTGCCTTTATCTTTAACTTTCTTATCAGTAAAGAGAGCAGAGGGGTTATTACCTTTTGATTGATCTCCAGCCTTGTTGAACTTTGCTTCATGTGTAAATAGTTGGCCCATGAGTGTTGTGAGATCAGGGGTATGCATGTCCATGTAAAGGTCCATTGCAGTGGTGAAGCTTTCCCACTTATCATCTGCCTTGAGTCCATTTGTCACTTGCCTGACTATTTGCTCCTCTTCAATTTCCTCTCCAATGCTTGCTAGTTGGTCTGCCACATCTTTGATCTTTGTCACATAATCTGAGACTGATTGCTTGGGCTGCTTCCTCAATGTTGTGAACTCTATCCATAATTGGTTCTTCCTAGCCCTTGTGTTGGAAGAAAAGTAATTTGACAAGGTTTCCCAAGTCTCTTGGGAAGTCTTACAGTTCCTT
>CM035425.1:90346740-90349240 GCA_020310875.1 Ceratopteris richardii | reverse complement strand
ATCCACATTACCTGCCCAATCTGCATCACTATATATCTTGATTCTTGTATCTGAAGTAAACCCATAGTACAACCCTTCTTTGAGTGTACCCTTGATGTACCTAAGTACTCTTTGTCCTGCAATCCAATGTTCCTTTCTAGGACAATGCATGAATTGTGAAAGCACACCAACTGCATATGACAAGTCAGGCCTTGTCAATGTAGCATAAATCAAGCTACCAACCAGACTTTGATAGAGTTTCATATCTCTGAACTCTTCTCCTCCAAACCTAGACAATTTATGGTTCACTTCCAAAGGTGTAGGTGCAACCCTGCAATCTTCCATTTTAAATTTGGTTAGCAAATTTTTAAGATACCTTTCTTGGGTCACATATACTCCATGTTGAGTATAAGAGATCTCCATTCCCAAGAAGAATGATAGGTTCCCCAAATCACTGATTTTGAACTCTTTCTCCATCTGCTTCTTGATCATTTGTATCCCCTTATCATCTGTTCCTGTAAGTATTATGTCATCAACATAAATGCAAACATAAATGAACCCATCTTCACTTGCTTTGACTAGCAAGCTACTATCTGCCTTTGATGCTTGAAATCCAAGATCATTCAAGAATTTTACAAGCCTATAATTCCAAGCCCTTGGGGCTTGCTTCAACCCATACAAAGCTCTCTTGAGCTTACATACATAATTTGGACTCACTTGATCTTTGAACCCATCTGGTTGCTCCATGTAGACTTCATCTGAAATGTAACCATTCAAGAAAGCATTTTTAACATCTAATTGAGACAACTTCCAACCTTTACAAGCAGCAATTGCAATGAGTGTCCTGATGGTTGTCATCTTTGCCACAGGACTATAAGTCTCATCATAGTCCACTCCATATGTCTGTGCATACCCTTTCACAACAAGTCTAGCTTTGTACCTAGACACACTTCCATCTGCAAATCTCTTTGTTTTGTAAACCCACTTACAACCAATGATTTTCTGGCTATTAGGTTTAGGAACCAAATCCCAAGTTTGATTCTCTATCAATGCATCATACTCCTCTTGCATAGCATCTTCCCAATTCTTCTTCCCTTTGGCCTCTTCATATGTAGAAGGGTCTTCATCTGCTTTTACCAAATAAGCATAATCTTTAGTAGTCAAGAATGAAGTGTCATAGCTATACCTTGTAGGTTGCCATTTGTGCCTAGATGATCTCCTAACTTCTGCACTTCTTGAGGTCTCTGGTTCATCACATTCTGGATCAAACCTTGGCCTCTCTTCAACTTCAATCTGCACTTCATTACTCTCACTTTCATCAAGTAATTGAATCTTTGCTTTACCTTTCCTTTGATCCACAACTTCTTCATCATCTGTATGTACATTATATTTACCTGCATACCAAGTACCTTGCTCATCAAATGTAACATCCTTGGATACAATAAATTGCTTTGTGGATGGACTCCACAACCTGTATCCCATTTGCTTATCATCATAGCCAATGAATACATACTTCTCTGCCTTAGGCTCCAACTTATGCCTCAATTGAGATGGCACATATGCATATGCCAAGCATCCAAATATTCTGCAATGATCCAAGGTAGGTTTCTTACCCCACCAAGCTTCATATGGTGTCATACCCTGCAAAGCTTTACAAGGCAATCTATTAACCAAATATGTAGCTGTATTAACAGCCTCAGCCCACAAATAATTTGGGCAATTCTTCTCTTTCATCATGGACCTTGCAAACTCAACAAGAGTCCTATTTCTTCTTTCTGCTACCCCATTTTGTTGAGGAGAGTACCTGCAAGTAACTTCTCTCTTTATACCTGCATTCCACAAATAATCATTAAACTCATTTGAAAAATACTCTCCCCCTCCATCTGACCTTAGTCTCTTCAATTTTTGACCTGTAATCCTTTCTGCATATGCATGATAGTGTTTAAATGTATTAAACACTTCTGACTTTTCCTTAATCACATAAATTGTGATCCACCTGGTAGCATCATCAACATATATGACATAATATCTTGAACCATTTATACTAAAGTCCTTTGAAGGACCCCACACATCTGTATGCACCAATTCAAGTCTTTCTGAATACATAAATCCATGCTTGGAATAGGATTGCTTATGAGCCTTACCTAATTGACATGCCTCACATCTGTATGTCATGTGTTGACCTGCAATGTTAGGCATTCCAAGCACTGAATCATTGTTAATCATTTCTTTGATACCTCTTTCATTAAAGTGTCCAAGTCTTTTGTGCCAAAGATCCAATTCTGACACCTTCTGCTCTCCATATGTGAACATAGCATGTCCAACATTTCCTTGTACCTTCAATGTGAAAAGCCTTCCTTCTTTCTTTCCTGCAATAACTTGTTTATACCCTTGACTAGGGTCTTCCACATAAACTCCATCATTGGTAAACCTTACCTCATAACCTTTTATCCACAATTTGACCTACACTGATCAAATTCTTTGGAATTGTGGGAACATAAAGTACCTTACTCAGAAGAGT
>CM035425.1:90336740-90339240 GCA_020310875.1 Ceratopteris richardii | reverse complement strand
AAGAAAGTAATACCTGAGCTTCCTTTAGTAAATGAACTCTTTCTGAAGTTTAAGAAAAAAACTTCATCAGTTCAGAATGCCTTTTTATGGCTAGACTTTGTACTATGTACTTGTCCCGTTTCACAGAAGTCTTTTAATCAGTTTGTAGTTAAGACTCCTAGCTTCAAGATGAGGTATCACTCATGAAAATCTTTACACTGTGTTGTGAGATCTAACTCTCATAAGTACCAAAAAATGTTTACTGAGAAAACTGTAACTGTTAACTAACTTTCACAGTAACATGAAATTACTCAGATTACTTCACATACGAAAAATGCGCTCAACTTCCACATGAACATGTGTTTTCTATTAGAGAAGATGTGTACAAAATAGCTTGGCCTCACTTTGCTCATAGCTATGGAAAAACTCTCCTACTCTGAGTAGTTATTCCTTACCATCTCTCTTAGATGAATACCCGACAATTCAGGTTCTATTATTCATCTCTCAATACGCGATCTCTGGCGTCTTCTTCTTCCTCTATGTATTTGTGCTCTCTATATGCACTCTTCTAATCTCTCCTCATATTCCGGTTCTATGCTCTCTCTTATATACATTTTTTAATCCGGGTTTCAACAAACTCATAATTCTGGAAACTTCTACACTGTATATTACAGGCGTGAATTTGTCCCTTCACTAAGGCTTTGATTTTCCTGAATGTTTTGTTTCTGCTTCTCTTTGTCTTTCTTCGTCAGTATGTCTGTCTGCATGTCAAATTTGTGAGTGATTCTTCAACAGCTCCCCCTCAATCACTAATTTGCATTCACTGATCTTTCATATATTCTTCTTTTCTTTTATACCTGCCATTTCTTTAAATCTACTTATCTTTACTCCATCTAAGCTCTTTGTCAAAATATCTGCTATCTCATCCTTCATAGATGTGTATACTATTTCAATCTCTTTCTCTATTACCTTTTCCCTCAGGAAATGATATTGAATCTCTATGTGTTTTGTTCTTGCATGAAATACTGGATTTGCTGCAAGATACAACGAGCTCATATTATCTCCATGTATGATAGGTATACCTTGATCAATACCCATGCTTTTGAACAAGGTCTGCATCCATATCACTTCTTTAGCTGCTTCTACAAGTCCTTTACATTCTGCTTCTGTTCACGATAAAGCCACTGTGTGTTGCTTCTTCGAACACCAGTTTACAAGCTTATCTCCTAGGTATATCATATACCCATGTGTTGACCTTCTGTCATCTTGACTTCCTGCCCAATCTGAGTCACTGTATGCTCTCAGCTCTATATCTGACGTAAAAGGATAATATAATCCTTCTTTTATAGTTCTTTTGATATATCTAAGAACTCTTTGTCCTGCAATCCAATGTTGATCCTTCGGACAATGCATGAACTGTGAGAGAACTCCCACTGCATAACTGAGATCCGGTCTTGTTAGTGTAGCATAAATTAAGCTTCCCACTAACGACTGATACTTCCTCATATCTTTAAACTCTGCACCACCATATTTGCTGAATTTATGATTTACTTCAAGCGGTGTTGAAGCTTCTCTGCAATTCTCCATGTTAAACTTCTTCAGTAAGTTTAGGAGATACCTTTCTTGCGGAACATATATGCCATGATCTGTATATGTAACTTCCATTCCAAGAAAGTATGATAACTTTCCTAGATCACTGATCTTGAACTCTTTTTCAAGCAGTCTTTCTACCTCCTTAATTTCTGCATCTGAGGTTCCTGTTATTATTATGTCATCTACATAAATACAAATGTAGATCATACCTTCATCTGTTCTCTTAACGAGTAGACTTGCATCAGCCTTCGAGCTTTGGTATCCAAGGTCATTGAGATACTTCACAAGTCTATAATTCCAAGCTCTTGGAGCTTGCTTCAAACCATAGAGAGCTCTCCTTAATCTGCAACCATGATCTAGGTAACTGGAACTTACAAACCCTTCAGGTTGTTCCATGTAACCCTCATCTGATATATATCCATTTAGAAATGCATTGTTTATATCCAACTGACTTAGCTTCCATCCTTTTGATGCTGCTATAGCAATCAATGTCCTTATGGTTGACATCTTTGCCACCGGACTAAACATCTCATCATAGTCTATGCCATGCATCTGAGCATAGCCTTTGACCACCAATCTAGCTTTGTATCTGGCTATCCTTCCATCTACAAGTTTCTTAACTTTGTGAGCCCATTTATTTCCAATCACTTTCTTACCATTTGGTTTTGGAACAAGTTCCCAAGTCTTGTTCTCTTCAAGAGCATTAAAATCCTCCTTCATTGCTTCTTCCCATTGTTTCTTACCTTTTGCTTCACCAAAATTCTGAGGTTCTTCATCTTCCTTTACTAAGTAAGCATAGTTTTTCTGAGTCAAATAAGAAGTATCATAGGAATACCTTGTTGGTTGTTTCCTTACTCTGTTTGACCTTCTTAACTCATACTCTTCATGTGTATCTGAATACACATCTTCATCAAATCTTGGTTCATCT
>CM035425.1:90324240-90331740 GCA_020310875.1 Ceratopteris richardii | reverse complement strand
AAAGGTCTACAGGTCAGGTTCACTCAACATGGTGCATATGTGGAGGATCCAAGACATGGATTCAGAAGGATAGCCAAGGGAGAGAAATCAGGTAGATTGTTTACCTTTGAACTTGAAGATACCAAGAATATTTCTTTGTACAACTATAAGGACCAAACCCTATCAGAATTGGAGATGTGGCACAAGAGATTAGGTCACATTGGAGAGAGGACCATAAAACAAATGAGCAGGGATCAATGTGTGCTTGGGATACCTAATGTATCCAAGCAACACATGATATACAAGTGTGGGGCTTGTGAATTTGGTAAGTCACACAGATTGCCCTATACCAAGAAAGGTTTTATGCATGAAGATTATTTGGAATTGGTGCATACAGATGTTTGGGGACCAAGCAAGGAGCCATCCATATGTGGATCAAGGTACTATGTGTCCTTTATTGATGACTATAGCAGGTGGACTGTCTTGTACTTCATGAAACATAAAGATGAAGTATTTAATTGTTTCAAAAGGTATCTTGCATTAGTTGAGAATCAAACAGGTAGACATTTGAAGAGGCTAAGGTCAGATGGTGGTGGAGAATACTTCTCCAATGACTTTGAAGATTTCTTGCAGGAAAGAGGCATCAAGAGGGAGATTACTACAAGGTTCTCACCAGAACAAAATGGGGTAGCTGAAAGGAGGAATAGACTCATTGTAGAGACAGCTAGGTCTATGCTCAATGAGAAAAAATTACCAAATTATCTTTGGGCAGAGAGTGTATCTACTGCCACATACTTAATCAACAGGTTGCCATCAAAGACACTTGATGGAATGACACCCTATGAGGCTTGGCATGGTAAGAGACCATCTCTGGATCATTGCAAAATCTTTGGGTGTGTTGCATATGTGCATATTCCCTCACAGGTAAGGGGAAACCTAGACCCTAAGGCTGAAAAGTGTATCTTCATTGGGTATGATTTGAATC
Organism: Ceratopteris richardii; assembly: GCA_020310875.1. NCBI lineage: Eukaryota > Viridiplantae > Streptophyta > Polypodiopsida > Polypodiales > Pteridaceae > Ceratopteris > Ceratopteris richardii. The sequence goes on along the minus strand of CM035425.1, from coordinate 90,330,776 downwards.
AGAAAGGATACAGGTTCTATAACCCCTCAAACAAAGGCTTCAAGGTAAGCAGAGATGTCATATTTGATGAAAATGACTCATGGTATGAAAATGAGTGCAGGAAAGTTAGCCTACCTTATGATATGGAAGAAGACTTTCCAAAGCTTATCAGGCAAGAACCAACTCAGAAAGAGGACACAAGTTCAGATGATGAAGACACCATCAACATTGAAGAGTTCAAGGCTTGGAAATCCAAAGGGAAGATGAAGATGAAGCAACTAGAAGACAATCCAGAATCCTCAACTCAAAGCTATGAGGAGATCTCAAAGAGAAAAGAAGAAACCAATTAGATATGGGTATGATACTTCACTTGTAACCAAGCATTCTGTATATCTTGCAAAGGACATCTTGAATGAAGAACCAGGTACATTTGAAGAAGCAATCACTAAACCAGAATGGAAGGAAGCAATGGATGAAGAAATGGAGGCTCTCAAGGAGAGTGATACTTGGGACTTGGTACCCAAGAAGGACTCCATGAAGGTGATAGGATCCAGATGGATCTACAAACTCAAGAGGAACTCAGATGGCACAATAAACAGGTATAAAGCTAGGTAGGTAGCCAAGGGTTTTGCACAAACCCAAGGCATTGATTATGAGGAGACATTTTCTCCTGTGGCCAAGATGCCAACTATCAGAGTTATGGTGAGTGTAGCTGCATCCAAGAATTGGAACATGTACCAATTGGATGTGAAGAATGCATTCTTGAATGGATGGATATCTGAAGAGGTCTACATGTCACAACCACCTGGCTATGAGGATCCTAATAAGGTAAATCATGTTTGTAAATTGAAGAAGGCTTTGTATGGATTGAAGCAGGCACCTAGAGCATGGAATTACAGGTTGACAACCTATCTCCTAGATCAAGGATTTGTCATGAGTAAAGCAGATACTTCATTGTTTATAAAGAAGAACAATTCAGAGGTAATATACTTGTGTGTCTATGTTGATGACATCATTATTACAGGAAATGATGTTCAGGGGATAAGACACATCAAAGGACAAATGATGAAGGAATTCAAGATCAATGATCTTGGATTATTGAAGTACTTTCTAGGACTTGAATTGGTCTACACAAATTCAGGTATATTTATTACTCAGAAGAAGTACATTCAGGACATGGTCAAGAAGTTTAATTTGCAGGAAGCTAAAGTCTCAAACATTCCTATGGAGGTCAACCACAAACTCAGTGCACATGAAGGAGAAGAACTCAAGGACATTACAGGTTACCAGAGTTTGGTAGGTAGTCTTAATTATGCTACCTTAACCAGGATTGATATATCATATGGTGTTAGTATACTTAGTCAATTTATGCATAAACCAAGAGTACCACATTTGGAGGCAGCCAAGAAGATAGTAAAGTACCTAAAGGGAACACAAAATCATGGTTTGTACTTTCCATATTCATCAGACATTGACATTAAGGTATACTCAGATGCAGATTGGGCAGGTTGCAAGGAGGACAGGAGGAGTACATCTGGTTACATATGCTTTGCAGGTGATAAACCAATTTCTTGGTCATCCAAGAAACAACCCACAGTAGCTCTATCATCTACTGAGGCAGAGTACAGAGGGCTAGCCAATGCCACTCAAGAAGCCATATGGTTGAAGCTATTATATTCAGAATTGGGCCTATACACAAGGCCACCAATCATATTTGGTGATAACACAAGTTCTCTTCACCTAGCAGCTAATCCAATTTATCATGCTAGAACAAAACACATAGAGGTTCATTACCACTATGTGAGGGAGAAATTACTTAGCAAGGAAATCCAATTATCATATGTGTCTACTAATATACAATGTGCAGATTTGCTTACTAAAGCTCTGGATGGAAGCAAGCTATGCAGATTTAAATCCATGATTGGATTGCAGGAAATCATTGAAGACTAGAGATGAAGACTTGAGCCAAAGTGTTTGGCTTGAGGGGGAGCTGTTGGTGTAAATCAAGCCTTCACACTTGGCTTTGATTTGTACCTTGAATACTCAACATAAAGCTTGGACAATTGGAACCTTGGAAGGCTAAAAGTTTGAACCCTTGAATGGTATATTTGAACCATAGAAACCAATGCTTAATTGGTTATTACTTTTATCCAATGTAAAAGTCAATATGACTTAATCACTCATGTAATCACACCTACTAGACTAGAGTCGTGGAAAAAGTAGATGATTTAGTTGAGGGAATATCTCCCTAAGTCTATTGGAGAGAATCAAGGGAACTTTAGTTTGAATTCAAATTCAAACACTCTTCAAAACTCCTATAAAAAGGCTATGTAAAAGTCGCGGGTCAGCTTCACTCTTCCCGAGGCAATTCCAAGCAAATCATTGAGTGTGTGTAAGCTACACTATAGCCTACACCTCTGAGTACCATTGAGCATCACATTACATGCCAATGGGAATGTACAATCATTATAGTTAATCAATATACATACATTCATAGTCTCTGTTTTTTCTCTGAGTGACTACCTCCAAGTCTGTCAACTTCATCAGGGCATATCACAAGATTTACTGAACCAAATTGGATGATTCAAAGCTCATTGGAACCAGCTCAAAGTATTCTACAACACTACAAAGTTTCAAGTCATTCCATTCAGCCATTTGGGAGAAATTGCAGACGAATCAGTCTCTGGTATTTTTCTATGTAGATCCTAAAAAGTCGGGGGTGTCTCTGATTTTGCTAAAGATCATTCTCAGTGCATAGTTTATCAATTGGAGTGATTTAACTTGCTAATGGTAGCTTGTTAAGTTAATTTAATACTCACAGAAGGAATTAATCCAATTGTAAGTGTGCTGGTCACACTGAGCTTAAGACTGAGCAGGTATCATTACAGGAATAGAAAGTTTTTGGATTTGAGAAGGTTCAAAATCATCTGTTTTGATTTGGTGATTATACAATCATTTTGTAAAGCACATATATAGTTTCTTGGTGTCATTTGGAAGCTCAAGGAGTCTCCTAAACATATCTAAAGAGAAAGGAGGGCAGGTGTGAAGCAGGTCTAGCAGCACCAACTTGATCTCCTGAGTGCATCCAGCCATCACATCCAACAAGATAGATAGATAGATAGATAGATAGATAGATAGATAGATAGATAGATAGATAGATAGATAGATAGATAGATAGATAGATAGATAGATAGATAGATAGATAGATAGATAGATAGATAGATAGATAGATAGATAGATAGATAGATAGATAGATAGATAGATAGATAGATAGATAGATAGATAGATAGATAGATATATAGATAGATAGATAGATAGATAGATAGATAGATAGATAGATAGATAGATAGATAGATAGATAGATAGATAGATAGATAGATAGATAGATAGATAGAAAGATAGATAGATAGATAGATAGATGGATAGCTAGATAGATAGATAGATAGTCTACATGTCAAATTTGTGAGTGATTCTTCAACAACTCCCCCTCAATCACTAATTTGCATTCACTGATCTTTTATATATTCTTCTTTTCTTTTATACTTGCCATTTCTTTAAATCTGCTTATCTTTACTCCATCTAAGCTCTTTGTCAAAATATCTGCTATCTCATCCTTCATAGATGTGTATACTATTTCAATCTCTTTCTCTATTACCTTTTCCCTCAGGAAATGATATTGAATCTCTATGTGTTTTGTTCTTGCATGAAATACTAGATTTGCTGCAAGATACAACGAGCTCATATTATCTCCATGTATGATAGGTATACCTTGATCAATACCCATGCTTTTGAACAAGGTCTGCATCCATATCACTTCTTTAGCTGCTTCTACAAGTCCTTTACATTCTGCTTCTGTTCACGATAAAGCCACTGTGTGTTGCTTCTTCGAACACCAGTTTACAAGCTTATCTCCTAGGTATATCATATACCCATGTGTTGACCTTCTGTCATCTTGACTTCCTGCCCAATCTGAGTCACTGTATGCTCTCAGTTGTATATCTGACGTAAAAGGATAATATAATCCTTCTTTTATAGTTCTTTTGATATATCTAAGAACTCTTTGTCCTGCAACCCAATGTTGATCCTTCGGACAATGCATGAGCTGTGAGAGAACTCCCACTGCATAACTGAGATCCGGTCTTGTTAGTGTAGCATAAATTAAGCTTCCCACTAACGACTAATACTTCCTCATATCTTTAAACTCTGCAAAACCATATTTGCTGAGTTTATGATTTACTTCAAGCGGTGTTGAAGCTTCTCTGCAATTCTCCATGTTAAACTTCTTCAGTAAATTTAGGAGATACCTTTCTTGCGAAACATATATGCCATGATCTGTATATGTAACTTCCATTCCAAGAAACTATGATAACTTTCCTAGATCACTGATCTTGAACTCTTTTTCAAGCAGTCTTTTTACCTCCTTAATTCCATCCTTTTGATGCTGCTATAGCAATCAATGTCCTTATGGTTGACATCTTTGCCACCGGACTAAACGTCTCATCATAGTCTATGCCATGCATCTGAGCATAGCCTTTGACCACCAATCTAGCTTTGTATCTGGCTATCCTTCCATCTGCAAGTTTCTTAACTTCGTAAACCCATTTATTTCCAATCACTTTCTTACCATTTGGTTTTGGAACAAGTTCCCAAGTCTTGTTCTCTTCAAGAGCATTAAACTCCTCCTTCATTGCTTCTTCCCATTGTTTCTTACCTTTTGCTTCACCAAAATTATGAGGTTCTTCATCTTCCTTTACTAAGTAAGCATAGTTTTTTTGAGTCAAATAAGAAGTATCATAGGAATACCTTGTTGGTTGTTTCCTTACTCTATTTGACCTTCTTGGCTCATACTCTTCATGTGTATCTGAATACACATCTTCATCAAATCTTGGTTCATCTTCGTTTCTCATACCCGATCCAATCTTGGACGTACTTGCCTGCATATGATATTCATCTTCATTCACCTGCATATGTGATTTTCCTTTTTCTTTCCTTCTTATCTCTTCTTCAAGTGTTTCAACACTATGCTCTTTATCTGTATACCAGCTCTTTCCTTCATCAAATGTCACATCTCTGGAAACAATAAACTGTTTGGTTAGAGGACTCCATAACCTATAACCCATCTGTTTTTCATCATATCCGATGAACACATATTTTTCTGCTTTTGTTTCAAGCTTATGTCTCAGTTGTGATGGTACATAAGCATAAGCAACCGATCCAAACACTTTACAATGATCAAGTGTTGGTTTCTTACCCCACCAAGCTTCATAAGGGGTCATCCCATTTAAAGTTGTACATGGTAATCTATTTACCAGATATGTAGTTGTATTTATAGCCTCAGCCCAAAGATAATTTGGACAATTCTTCTCCTTTAGCATTGCTCTTGCAAGCTCAACTAGAGTTTGGTTTCTTCTTTCTACTACTCCATATTGTTGCGGTGTATACCTGCAAGTTATTTCTCTTTTGATACCTGCATTCCACAGATAATCATTGAACTCTCGAGAAAAATATTCTCCTCCTCCATCAGACCTTAGTCTTTTGAGTTTTTGCCCTGTAAGTCTTTCAGCATATGCATGAAAATGCCTGAAAGCTTCAAATACTTCTGATTTCTCTTTCAAAACATAAAGAGTTATCCATCTTGTTGCATCATCAATAAAAAGAACATAATACCTTGAGCTGCTGATAGATCCTTCTTTTGTTGGTCCCCATACATCTGTATGTATGAGCTCTAGCACACCATCCTGTTTATACCCTTTCTTCTGAAATGGTAACCTGTGGGCTTTTCCCATCTGACAGGCTTCGCACTTGTGAATCATATGTTGATTCTTCATATTTGGTAATCCTCTCACGGATTGTTTCTCCACCATAGTTTTGATTCCTGTTTCATTAAAATGTCCTAACCTCTTATGCCAGAGGTCTAATTCTGTGAATACCTCATCACCATGTGTGATCAAGGCTTGACCAACATTCCCTTGTACTTTAAGAGTAAAAAGTCTACCTTCCTTTTTACCATGGACAATCTGATTGTATCCATTCTCTGGATCTTCAACAAATAATCCTTCATTTGTAAACCTGACTTGAAAACCTTTTTCTACTATCTGACCCACGTTGATCATATTCTTCAGGATTGTTGGAACATACAAAACATTTGTTAGTAGGTCAGCTCCATTCTTACACTTTACTTTTCCAATTGACCTTACATTATGTTTTGTATTATCACCTCTCTGTACTGTATGATTTGAAATACCTCCTTCAAGTTCTGATAACAATTCTATATTTCCTGACAAATGATTTGAACAACCAGAGTCAATATAGAATAACTTGAGGTCTTCGTTTTCTGTCACACTTATCGAGTTCATCATCAATGTTGTATGACCGTCATTCTGTGTATCATTCGCATAGTTGTAGTAGGTAGTGTTGTGAGACTGATTCTGTCCCCAACTTCTTGCTCCACCTCTACCATATCCGCCTCTTTGGCTTTGTCTACCTCTTTGATATCTTCCGCTTCTGCCTCTACTGTTATTGTTCTGATTCTGACTTGATCCTTGAGAATTATGCCA
>CM035425.1:90269240-90306740 GCA_020310875.1 Ceratopteris richardii | reverse complement strand
TGATGTATGATACTCACATAACTCATGATCTACTCCTCTCTATCTCATCTATACTTCATCTCTCATATATATCATGATAATATACAAGTGTATATATACACATGAGTGTGGATTTGTCATTACTTCAAGTATTTGTGAAATATATACAAAGCTAATATACATGTTTGTGAACCTCTACTTCACTTCATGCTCTTAGGCTTCAATCTTTTGTTCAATTCTTCACTCCTAAGATTCATATAATCATCAATTGTTGATTGTCTTGCTCCAACAAATCCCCCTCAATCATCAATTGTGATTACCTACATCTTCTTTATCCCTGTCATATCTTTAAATCTTTGCAACTTGGGTACATCTAAACTCTTTGTCAACATATCTGCAAGTTGATCCTTTGTAGGAGTATGCATGATTTCTATTTCTTTAGCAACAACCTTCTCTCTCAAAAAGTGATATTGAATCTCAATATGTTTGGTCCTAGCATGAAACACATGGTTAGCTTCCAAATACAAAGAACTCATGTTGTCTCTACAAATGATAGGAGTACTCTAAATAATATCAAAACTCTTCATAAGATTTTTTAGCCATATGACTTCCTTTGGAGCTTCTACCATACCTTTGTACTCTGCTTCTGTAGATGATAAAGCAACTATATGTTGCTTCTTAGAACACCATGAAATTAACTTATCTCCCACATAACACAAATACCCATGTGTTGATCTTCTATCATCAGAGTTACTTGCCCAGTCTGCATCACTATATATCTTGATCCTTGTATCTGAAGTAAACCCATAGTACAAACCTTCTTTAAGTGTGCCCTTGATATACCGAAGCACCCTTTGACCTACAATCCAATGTTCCTTTCTAGGGCAATGCATGAACTGAGATAAAACTCCAACTGCATATGATAAGGTCAGGCCTTGTTAATGTAGCATAAATCAAGCTACCCACCAAACTCTGATAAAGCTTCATGTCTTTGAATTCTTCTCCTCCATATCTACTCAATTTGTAACCCACCTCCATTGAAGTTGGTGCTATCCTACAATCTTCCATTTTAAATTTGGTCAGCAAATTCTTCAAATACCTTTCTTGAGTTACATATACTCCATGTTGTGTATTTGTAATCTCCATTCCCAAGATATATGACAAAATTTCCCAAGTCACTGATCTTGAGTTCTTTTTCCATCTGTTTCTTAAGCATTTGTATGCCTTTATCATCTGTTCCTATAAGTATTATGTCATCAACATAGATAAATCCATCCTCACTTACTTTGACTAGCAAGCTACTATCTGCCTTTGATGCTTGAAAACCAAGTTCCTTCAAGAACTTTACAAGCCTCTAATTCCATGCCCTTGAGGCCTACTTCAAGCCATACAAGCTCTCTTGAGCTTACACACATGATCTGGATGAAACTGATCTTTAAAACCATCTGGTTGTTCCATGTAAACTTCATATGAAATGTAACCATTCAAAAATGCGTTCTTCACATCTAATTGAGATAACTTCCAACCTTTGCAAGCAACAACAACTATGAGAGTCCTTATGGTTGTCATCTTTGCAACAGGACTATAAGTTTCATCATAGTCCACACCATATGTCTGTGCATATCCTTTTACAACAAGCCTGGCTTTGTACCTAAACACACTTCCATCTGCAAATCTTTTTGTTTTGTAAAGCCACTTACATCCAATTACCTTCTGATTTATTAGTTTATGTACCAATTCCCAAGTCTCATTCTCAATGAGTGCATCAAACTCTTTCTTCATAGATTTTTCCCAATTCTCCTTTCCTTTGGCTTCATCATATGTGGATGGGTCTTCATCTACTTTTATCATATAAGCATAATCTTTAGTAGTCAAGAATGAAGTATCATAGCTATACCTTGTGGGTTGCCATTTGTGCCTAGATTATCTTCTGAGTTCTCCACTTCTTGAAGTTTTTGGTTCATCACATTCTGGATCAAATCTTGGCATCTCTTCAACTTCAACTAGTGCTTCATTGTTCTCTTCTTCTTCAAATATTTGAACCTTTGATTTACCTTTCTTCTGATTCAATGTTTCTTCAAGACCTGCATAAGTATTATTTGTACCTAAGTACCAAGTACTTTTCTCATCAAATGTAACATCCTTTGATACAAGGAATTGCTTTGTAGATGGACTCCACAACCTGTATCCCATTTTCTTATCATCATAACCAATGAACACAAATTTTTCAGCCTTTGTTCCAACATATGCCTTAATTGAGAAGGAACATAAGCATATGTCAAGCAACCAAATACTTTGCAATGATCTAATGTAGGTATCTTACCCCACCAAGCTTCATATGGTGCAATACCTTGCAAAGCTTTACATGGTAGCCTATTAACCAAGTATGTAGCTATATTTATAGCCTCAACCCACAAATAATTAGGGCAATTCTTTTCTTTCATCATTGATCTTGCAAACTCAACAAGAGTTCTATTTCTCCTTTCTACTACACCATTTTGTTGAGGAGAGTACCTGCAAGTAACTTCTCTCTTTATACCTGCATTCCACAAATAATCACTGAATTCATTTGAGAAATACTCTCCCCCTCCATCTGATCTTAACCTCTTCAATTTTTGTCTTGTAATTCTTTCTACACATGCATGATAGTGTTCAAATGTACTAAACACTTCTGAATTGTCTTTGATCACATAAATAGTGATCCACCTGGTAGCATCATCAACATATATGACATAATAGCTTGAACCATTTATGCTAAAGTCCTTTGAAGGACCCCACACATCTGTATGTACCAATTCAAGTCTTTATGAATACATGAAACCATGCTTATTATATGATTGCTTATGAGCCTTATCTAATTGACATGTGTTGGCATACAAGTCAAATAAAGAGCATACCAACACAACAGAGCGGTCATGCACAATACGACAACAAGGCCTAATCATTTTTTCCATGGACCATTCACAACTCAGGTGATTTTAATCACTACACAAACATTGTAAATTCCATTTTTGGTAGAATAGACTCCATTTTGTTCAAGTCGAGGAGTTCTCGAGCTTAAGGGGTATTAGAATTAGCCACATACCAATTTTCATAATTTTTAGACTCGGTTTGAGACCTCAAATAGGCTCTAGAACCTAATTTTTAACTAGGCCGGACACTAGGTCTGGACAAGGCCAAAGCTAGTGAGAAAACTATAAAAAGAGCTAGAAAGCTCATTTTTGAGGGGAGATTGTTTGTGAATTGAGCTTATGTAAGAGACTTTTTGACTAATGCAAAGAACTCCATTGTTCCTCTCCTTGTTCTTGCCTTGTGTGCACGTGTGTGTGTATGTGTGTGCATGTTTGTGTGCTTCTCACTCACGCACTTGTGCCTTCACTTGCTCATAGTCTTCATACTAGTCCTCACGTCTCCACGGATTGACAATTATGAGATGGATCTCCTCATGTTGGTACTCACCATTGTGCTGGAGTGACACCAAATTTGGCGCCGTTGCCGGGGAGAGAGCTTCGAGGACGAGTGTGTGATGGTAAGACGTCGAGTTGAGACATTGGAGTTATAGGTAATATCCTTTCTTTTCCTTATTTTTCTTCATTTTTTCTTATTTTTGCATCACCATCATCACCGTCATCATCCCCACCATCTCCCACCTCCATCTCCATCTCATATTCCACTCCCCACCTCATTTCCCTCATTTCATTGTGAGAGAGAGCGAGAGAGAGCTTGCATGCGATCTGTTTTTGTGTGTTTTTTGAGCTTTTGTTGCAGGAACTAGCTGTACCACCATCTCCAGCAGCTTGCGCAGGTACGACAGACTCTGCACAGGTCTCGGGATGACTACCTCTGTCTATCGCGATAGACAGGAAAACTTGATATTTTTTGAATGCGTGTTTGGCACGGTAACCTACACTATTAGAGCACTCCAAATCACTAGAAGTTTCTAAAAAATTTGCATTTTTTCAGTCTATCGCGACAAACACTGTCTATCGCGACAGACACGGTCTATCGCGATAGACCAAATTCCACGATAAACTCAGTCTATCGCGACAGACACCATCTATCGCGACAGACCAAAACCACGACAGACGATAGACCCTGTCTATCGCGACAGACACCCGTCTATCGCGACAGACAGAGACCCACGATAAACTCAGTCTATCGCGACAGACACCGTCTATCGCGACAGACCAAAACCATGACAGACGATAGACCCCGTCTATCGCGACAGACAGAGACCCACGATAAACTCAGTCTATCGCGACAGACACCGTCTATCGCGATAGACCAAAACCACGACAGACGATAGACCCCGTCTATCGCGACAGACAGAGACCCACGATAAACTCAGTCTATCGCGGCAGACCAAAACCACGACAGACGATAGACCCCGTCTATCGCGACAGACACCCGTCTATCGCGACACACAGAGACCCACGATAGACCCCGTCTATCGCAACAGACACCCATCTATCGCGACAGACAGAATTCCACGATAGACTCAGTCTATCGCGACAGGCACCGTCTATCGCGACAGACAGCCACACGCGATAGTTAGTGTCTATCGTGACAGACACCGTCTATCGCGATAGACAGACATTTTCGGCAAAATAATAAAGGAGTAATTTTTTGGAAATTTAGGCTAAATTTTGGGCATATTTACATACCCACTCACTCATACACTTAATAGGCCTTGGAAAAAATGCCCTAGAACCCTGAAAGGGCCTGTTTGTTGGTTTTAATCCCCTTAACCCTGAACAGTCATAACTTTTTTATTTGAAATCCGTTTTTTGAGATCTAGGGCTTGTTAGAAAGCTCGTGCATTGATTTTCAGATAGGGTATTTTGAAGTTGACCTACTGAGGGGTAGGTACACCAAGAGAGCTCTAGAGGAAAAAAAATTTGACAATAGCAAAGGGGGAAAAAAGGGTCATTAAAAGTGTCTGTGATAAATTGTCTGTCAATTGAAGGATCAAGTTGGAGCTAAACTTGGGAATTGTTTACAGGATTATCAAGAGCTCTTGGAGAAATCAAAGCGAGTGCCATTGTGTGCAGGCTTGGGAACTTGCTTCTTGGGCAGAGAAGCATAGCAAGGAGGAGTGTCTTGAGGTTGGAACATCTCTTAACCCCCTCAGTCCATTCTTAGCATAGGCTAAGTGCGAGTAGTTGTCTTGTTTGAATAGAGGTACGATAGGAATACTCAAGTTCTAAGAGTCTTTAACTTCTCAAGTCCAACAATAGTTTGAATTGCAGTCAAGGGATAACTTAAAGGAAAAGAACTTAAACTAAGCGGACGCATAACATCAAGTACGACACACTGAATTGCTCCTGACGACGCTTAATTAAGAACAAGAAAACACATCCAAAGGAACTTAAAAGGAACAAGTGACTGGTACCAAAGAAATCAGCAACGTACAAAGGGCATATGAACCTTAGATCAGGACGACATCTAGGGAGAGATAGACAAAGTCTTAGGTCTTCAGAGGCTAGTGTCAATCACATTGCTAGGTCTTGGGCCCAGCAGCTGAGCCACTTTTCACATTACCCTAGCTCTGAGACTAGTGAATCAGAGATGTCTCAAGGTATGGAGAGACCTACGGGGAGTTCAGGTGTGCCATATTTGTATAGGGTGGAAGGCCCCTACAAGAAACAACTGGAATACCTTAGGACCAACCGATTAGGTGCTAGCATCTATGAGGACGGCCTAGGAAGGTCTGTGGTAGAGATCAAAAACCCAGATCAATCCATTGGACTGGAACTCCCAACACTCAATTAGGTGCTAGCATCTATGAGAACGGCCTAGGAAGGTCTGTGGTACAGATCAAAAACCCAGATCAATCCATTGGACTGGAACTCCCAGCAGTCAAGTTTGAAAATGGAGCATACTTGGACAAAGAAGGAACCATATATGTAGTCACTAGTCACCCCGATAGGACAGATGAATTCGGGAATGTGATCCCTGAGACGGACATAGGTGACCTAGAGCAAGGGAACATAGGAGAGTCGAGGACCCCTCGAGGAAAATCTGTTCTTATTAGAATCCTTAATCCCGAGTGGGTTCCCTAGGACAATAAGAGTATAGATATGCTCCTGAACCAAGAGACTGATGAAGCCTTTTGGAGGTATAAATCTGATCAGCCAAATGAGGTAGGAACAATCATGATATATGAGTTCAAGGACCCGAATAGCCCAGACAAAGTGACTTACCTGGACAATGCATCAGAACGGATCTTTGTGGTTACAGAACATGATAGGCATGCTTACACTTGGAAAGGTGAATTTATTTTCCCCCAACCTAGGTCTAATGTGTCCTTTGGTCACCCAGGAGCTGGAACATTCCAAGCTCATGGAGCTCAGAGAGACAAAAGTAGAGATAGACCTGAGGTAAGCTTTGCCAACCCAGGGGGCAGAGAAAGAACGAGAACGAAAACAAATAGAGGGGAACCTGAGGTACTTAGAGCTCCAAGGAACCAAAGGAATGTGGATGAATTCCCTCTACCAAGACCTAGAGAGCACACGAGGACTTTGAGACCTACCCAACTAGTTAAGTCCATGAAGAACTACTTCGATGGCACAGGAGACCCATATGATCATGTGGCTGAGTTTAGGCAAGTCTTGAGAGCTGAACAAGTTGAGGACCTATTCACGCAGTATAATGCCTTTGGTCTAACCCTTAGGAACACAGCCCTTACATGGTTTCAACCATTGAATGAGAGACAGTTTAGGAGCATAGACCAACTCTTGGAGGCTTTCATCACGGATTTCTCTAAGAGTGGGATAAGGCATAATACTTCCTCATTGATACATAGCTTCAAGAAGACCCCTCAAGAGACCGTGAGACGTGCAGGAAGAAGATTTAGGCAATATCTGGAGAGATGCCCTGTGCCTGAGTTACCCACACCAGCCAAACAAGTGGCTTTATTCTTGGATGGATTGTTAAGTACCAAACTGAGGTCATATGTGTACTTGAAAGACCCTAGGACCATAGAAGAGTGTGTACGCATGTGCATCGACATTGAGGATAACCTAGGGGAGGAATTAGAGATCTCAAAAATCTATAAAGATTCAGATAGTTCTAGTAGCCTCATTTCCTCACAATCCACATCAATTGAGGATCTAGCAGAAAAGGTAGCTCTGAAATTAGGTGTCTCTAGCAAGCAGATTCCAAGATTTGCCCCTGTGAAAAGATGTTACACTTGCAGAGGTGACCATATGGCGAACGTATGTCCCATCATGGCTCAACCCCAAGTGAATCCCAGTAGTCAATACTGCACCATAGAACGGAGGTACACCAATCACACTGCCCAAGATTGCCCCTACAATAAGCAAGCAGTTAGGCAGACGTACCCACAACCATACCCTCAACAGGGCAGGTACCAAAACCAGTACCCACCATAGCAGTATGCTAGGCCTCAACAAACCTACCACCCACAATACCAAAACCAACAAAAGCCTCAGCCTGTGTTAGCACAACAACCCCCTGCCCTAGCTAATGTAATTCGTGTAAAGTACGCAGCTACAGAAGAGAACCTGAATAGAGCCATAGTGCCAGTAACGCCATTGCTATCAGAAAGTGACCCAAGCGACCATAGCTTTGATTCTACACATATAGATAGCCCCCAGGCCTACTACATGCAATCTCCTGAACATGGTGAGTCCTACTACAGTGAAGAGCCAAGTGAACCTAGTTGGGAGCCAGAATATGCAAATCTCATGTACACAAATCCCAACACTAGACCTCAACCTAGGTAAGTAAGACCCCCATTCCCTAGAGGACCATGCTATAGATGTCAGGGAGATCACCTCATTTGTGATTGCCCCTTACCTCCACCTACACAACCCCAGTCAGTGGCAATCCAAGGCTTTTCTACAGATTGTGGAAAAGAGCATCTCTTACGAGATTGCCCAAAGAATCCCAATAATATGCCAAAAATTACTCCTATCAATGTTATTGGGTTAGTAGTAGATTCTACAGGAAGCGTCATGTCCACCACGCCAATACAAGTGGTCACTAGAGCTCAAGGGTTGCAACAAAACCAAGACTTAGGCCAGGAAAAGAATGCGGAGGTTAGCGAGACTGAGAGTCAGAATAAGAAGAGAACAAGAGCTTGGAGAGATAGCCGTGAACGTATGAAAAGGCAATGGGCAAAAAAGATGAGCGAACTTGAGGAAAGCCTACGAGAAACCAAAGCCAAAATCATAGAAATCACATCTCAAATGCACTCTCACACATCCCCACCACTACCATCCCCTTCACCCCCCATTCCTCAACCATCTAATCCACCACACATAACCCACCCACCACCCCGAGTAGGGTCAATTTTAGCAGATCCCACTCCCAAAGACATAGATATGATGCTCAGAGCATATCAGGCCAAGATCCAGGAAGGACCAAATGTAACGGATCATGAAAGATTGTTACCTTAGAGCTGACCTAGAGCTTGAACGAACTAAGTTGTGTGCCAAGATGGTGGAATTGGCTCAAGCCATGTTTGAGACCAGTCGCCTTTTCACTTGCTCTAGCTCCACTAGAACACCATTGCATTTTGATGGTCTGTTAGACAGATTGGAGATGTTAATTGCAAAGTCTGGAAAAGGAGCCAACTCCCGGGCTAAGGAGAAGGCAAGTGATAGAATAAGCATTCCTCCCAAGGAAGCTTATGTGCCTAACTCCACTGAACCAGACACCTCTTCTTCTATGAATCAATACACACCAGAATTCTTGCAAGAGATTCAAGAAGAGAAATGGGCTAAAGAGAGTGAAGTTCCTCCTCCCATTGAACTTGTGGATGACACACACGATCAATTCCCACAAGACATTCCTTCCATTTATGGAGAGCAGGAGAGTGCCCAATCTCAAGAGAGATTAGACTTCAAGTCTAACTCTTTACAAGAACTACCCCATTTCACAGGCCCATGGGAAGCAAAGTCCACTTGTATGAGAGCACCCAAAGTCATGGTAAGAAACGAAGATTCAATCATCCTAGGAACACGGAGGTAGTGAAGAACACTAAGGTGCAGTGCAATCTCACTTTAGAAGAACTACTCAAGGTTAGGCCAGAGCTATGGAAACATGTAGCCAAACAAGTACTAGAGATAGCAAAACCTCGTTCCCAAGTAGGATCCCAGAGAACAGTGCCAGAAATACCCTTGAACAAGATAGGAGACATGAGTGAGGGTGAAGAGGGAAACACATATCTTCCTATCACCCATCAAGGATACACCACCAAGGCCATTCTAGACTCAGGTGCAGGAGTTGCAATTGCCACCACTTCCCTATGGAAGCGTTGGGGCAAGCCAGCACTCAGGCCCACGAGGATGAAATTGCAGATGGTTGACGGTCACATAGAGAGACCCTTAGGGCTGCTAGAAGGAATAACTCTCACTACATGTGGTGTTGAGTTTGAGCACACCTTCGCCATATGTGACTTTAGCAAAAATCATGCCTATGAGATGATTTTGGGAAGACCATTTATGCGATAGTTGCAAGTGGTACAAGATTGGGGAACCAATTCCTTGTACCTGCAACACGACCAAAGTGAATCTCAAGGACTACTCTCATAGAGATGTCCCTCCTATCCAATGGAACCCCATCCATAGAGCCAAAGATGATACGGAATTGGTGCATTCCATAGGATCAGGATCCTCATGGATGTATGAAGATACCCACTTATGGATGTGCAAAGTAGCAGTAGAAGAAGAGAAGAGGAAAAAAGCCAAAGAGGTAGGTGCAAAGGAAACACATAGATCAATTCAAGACCCAGCCTATGCACCTGTAGTGTTTCCGGACGAAGAATTTGAACCTCACGGCTGGGCAGAAATTCTAGCAACTATGGATGTAGCCATCAATGAAGAGCAATGGACACCCCACTGTGATAAGGATGGCTATGACATTTCTGTCTTCTCCATAGAGCCAATCATGGGAGATGCAGTTTTAGAAGAATGTGAACCTAGCCCTGATGCATTTGAAGATGCAAGTGACTCCGATCTTGAGTCAATCATTATGGACCCACCTTTTGCATCAGATGAAGAATACTTCTACGAAGTGGAAGCTTATCCTCAGAGACATGGAGAACTTATAAATGATGTGAGGTTAACCACACAAGTGACTACCAAGAATGAAGGTAAGAAAAGAAAGAAGACAGAAGTCACACCTGAGGAGGAAGAATCTTTTTTTGAGGTCCCTGAACACTTTAAAAATTATGAGATAGACGATAGAAGAGTCATGGTGAGAATGCCTAAACGTGAGGCGCAATCGGGAGAGGCCTATGATAACAAAGAAACCACCAAGAAAGTAGTGGTAGCCATAGAAGAAGGAGAAGAAAAATGCACTTACATAGGACACGACCTCACCAAGGAGGAGGAGTATGAATTGATAGCCTTGCTAAGAGAATATAGAGATGTATTCGCTTGGAGCTACAAGGATTTGAAAGGTATGGACCCTGACATATGTTCACACACTATTCCCATCACCTCAGATGCTAAACCCTCTAAGCAAAAGCCATATACATATAACGATAATTATGCTGCTAAGATCAAGGAGGAGATAGATAGACTCATGGAAGCTGATTTATCTATGAAATTGAGCACACTGAGTGAGTATCCCCCATTGTAGTGGTGCCCAAGAAGAATGGAAAGCTATGTGTGTGCATTAACTTGAAGAAGGTTAATGCAGCCACTATCCGAGATAATTATCCACTTCCCATCACGGAGCATCTACTAGAAAGAGTAGCAGGCAAGGAAGTGTACAGCTTCCTTGATGGATTTTCGCGCTACAATCAGGTGGCCATTGCTCCAGAAGATCAGCATAAGACGGCTTTTGCCACAGAGTGGGGCATATTTGCTTTTAGAGTAATGCCCTTTGGTCTCACCAATGTGCCAGCCACTTTTCAGAGCTTAATGTGTCATGTATTTAAAGAATTCCTGAGGAAAAACTTAGAGGTCTATGTTGATGATCTTTGTGCTCATTCCAACATTAGACAAACCCATGTTCCTGAACTCAGACAAATCTTTGACAAATGTAGAGAATATCAAGTCTGCCTGAACCTAGAAAAAAGTGTGTTTTCATGGTCAGGCAAGGCAAGATTCTAGGACATATAGTGTCGAAGAATGGCATATCCACTGATGTAGAGAAAGTAAGAGCCATAGCAGAGTTACCTAGGCCAAAGAATGTCAAGGAAGTACAAGCTTTCATGGGGCATTGCGATTATTACCGGCGTTTCATACACATGTATGCCATCATCGCAAAGCCTCTGTATGGACTTTTGACTAACTTTGAGTGGACTGATGAGTGTGAGGAGTCCTTTAATGAACTCAAAAGAAGATTGTGTTCAGCACCAATCTTGACCACACCAGATTGGAATAAACCCTTCCATGTTCACGTGGATGCATCCAATTATGCTATTGGATGTGTACTCGCACAACCTACTGGTGAAGGTAATATGGATCTTCCCATTGCCTATGCTAGTAGACAACTAAATGCTGCTGAACGGAACTATACCACTACTGAGAGAGAAGGCTTAGGCATGGTGTATGCGGTTAAGAAGTTTAGGCACTATTTGCTTGCAAATAAGTTTAAATTTTTTACTGACCATCAAGCACTGTTGTACTTGGTAAACAAGCCATGCAATACAGGTAGATTGGTAAGATGGTTCCTCTTGCTAATGGAGTATGACTTCGAAGTTGTGGTGAGGAAAGGGAAGACTCACTTGAGAGCAGACCATCTCTCTAGGCTCACATCTGGAGAAGCCCCACAAGGAGTATCAGATGACCTTCCTGATGCTTACCTGTTTAATTTGGAAGTGGTACCTCAGTGGGCTAAGCCACTAGTGCCAGTATTGACATACGGGCCTAATCACCCTGTCATAAGCACTAAAGATAGGGAGGTAGTAAAGGCTCAAAAGTACCACATCATGGCAGGGAGTATGTACAAGCATACCGATCTAGGCATCCTAGCTTGTTGTGTGGAAGAAGATGAGTGCGCGAAATGGTTGCAATTGGCACATGTAGGTGCATTAGAGCAACATTACTCACGGCAACAAACCATACAGACATTAAGGAGACTTGGAGTGCATTGGCCAACTATGGAAGCTGATGATTACTCACTCATTGGTGATAATCTATATAAGCGTGGTAAAGATGGTTAACTGAGACTATGTGTCCACGAGAGCGAGTATCTGAAGATATTAGAGACTGCTCACCAAGGTGTAGCAGGAGGACACTTTGGACCAGATCGGGTAATCAAAGCGATCCTATTTGCAGGCTTGTGGTGGCCAACCCTTCACATGGATGCACATACCTATGTGAAGAGGTGTGATGTGTGTCAACAAACTCAGTATCCTATACGTAAAGATGAGATGCCATTGAAACCTATGATGGGTGGACGTGCATTCTCTAAGTGGGGAATAGACTTTGTTGGTCCTATTAATCCCCCAGCTAAGGGTTCACATGCTGAGTATATCATTGTGGCCACGGATTATCTAACCAAGTGGGTAGAAGTGAAAGCCACATCGAAGAATGATGCCCAAACGACCGCTAAATTCTTATTTGAGAATGTGTTCACTCGATACGGGCTACCCATAGAGCTAGTAAGTGATAGAGGGACTCACTTCTTGAATGAAGTCATTGAAAATCTTCTTCAAGAGTTCTTGGTGATACACAAGAAGTCTGCCCCCTATCACCCACAAGCTAATGGACAAGCCGAAAGCACAAATAAGATTCTATGCAATGTGCTAACCAAATTAGTGAATAACAAACACTCTGATTGGGACAAACAGCTACACCATGCTGTTTGGGCATACAGAGTTGCCTATAAAACGGTACTCCAAGTCATGCCCTTTTAGATGGTTTTCGGCCAGAATGTAGTGCTACCATTGGATTTTTTGATACCAACCTTGAAAGTAGCACAAGAGCATGATTGGACATGCCATGAGTTGTCCTCTAAAATCTTCGATCTTGAACGATTAGGTGAAACACGATTGAGGGCTGCAGCAGGAATTTATGCAGCCAAGAAGAGGCAAAAGGCATATTTCAATGCACACGTGAAGGATAAGGGCTTGAAAGCAGGAGACCTAGTCCTAGTCTACACCTTGAAGCAACATGCACGGAAGTTAGAGAAGAGAGGTTATGGGCCAATGATTATCAATCGGATCTCCACAAGTGGAGCAGTGCAACTAGCCACTCTAGAGGGTGATATTCTACCAAGTTACATAAGTGGATGCAGAGTCAAGTTATATCAAGAACCCCTGACTGAAGAGATGCTAAATCAACTCAACACTGCCAAGAAACGTAAAGAAGAAGAGAAACGAATTCGAGAAGAAGCACAGACAGAAGCTTTAGAACGCATCCGACGAATGAAATTGAGGAGACAAGGTAGAGACCAGCCTATGCCTGACACTCAAGAATCTCTAGGCTATCCCATGGCCATGTGCGAGGATTCAGGTGGACATTCCCATAAAATAATCGACCGACGGCCTTTTGTAACCCTAGAAGTAGGACAAGGAGAGAGTGTAAGGATAGTGACAGCTTTAATTGACTCAGGAGCAGCCACTAGTGCAGTTCGACTTTATTACTGCCAAGAGCTGCAATTACAAATCAATCCTATAGAGGCATATCTCATAGGATTGGGAGGTGTGGAAACCCCTTGCATTGGTGAGGTGGAACTTCCCCTCTACATTCAAGAGGTGCTAATGGAAGTCAAAGTGCTAGTGTGTGAAGACGTGGATCTTACCGAACCTCTTGTCCTAGGCCAAGACTGGATCTATGATCATGCAGTTAGCCTCAACCTAAGAAGTGGACTTCTTCAGGCATGGGTAGGCCAAAACCACATCACAATTGAATTAGAAAATCAAGCACATAGGCCGCTAGAAGAGGCACCGAATCGTGGTCCTTCCAGGAGTCCACCTAAAATGAACCATGCTACTCTTGACCAAAGTTCTATGGTGCAAAAGATTGCCACTCATGATGAAGGTACAGAAGTCAACGAGGAGTTCCCTTCTTTTCCAAAGAGAATTCGAGGAAAGCAAGCCGGAAAATACAAGATACAGAGGAGCCTGAGGACCAAGAAGAATGAACACCAACCGGTACAATACAGAATACCCCATGGCATGAAGCAGATCTGGATACGCAAAGGTGAACAACCCTCGGCTTTGGAGATAGGATTCCAAAGAAGCATCAAGCAAGCTACAGTGTCGAGGACTACAGCGAAGGAGTACCCTAGGCATCAATCTAGACAAACCATTTCTATTTGGGTTCCAAAGCAGTCAATGAAGGCGATCCCAAAAGCTAGACAAATATGGGTGCCCAAGACCTGCTTACTAGCTCAAATAACTTCACCTCCAATCACAAGATCAAACCAACACTCACGAGTCCTATTGGCTCCCATCCAAAGGCAAACATCTACACTCCACACCACCACATTCTCGGTCACGCCTCAGAATGTTTGGAAATGGGTACCCAAAAGGTCCCAAACCCAACACACTCCAGTACGCAAACCTTCACACATCATCGCCAATAAAAGCAACGATTCCAGCATCAAAGTTTGGAGACCTAAACCCCATATCAAACCCCCTGACCCACCTCTGTAAATCCTTCCCCTCTGATGTAGGTGCATTCTGAGAACATTGCACATCCAAAGTATGCATCTAGAGTGAACCCTAACCTACTAACCCACATGTACACACATCACGAACACTTCACCCACTAACTCTAACCACTCGGAATGTCATGTTGGTATTGTGGAGGGAACACCATAACATCCTGTTTCCTATGCAATGCTAATGTGCCTCTCTCTTCTTCTAGCAGATAAGCATCAACAACTACAAGCACTCTCATGGCAGAAGCAGCAGGTCCGAGCTCACAGGCAAGAGTAAATACTGCAGGAATTGATGTGGATAGTCTACCTGTTGATGTGCCACCAACTGAACGACCTGTGGAGCTGCAACACCTTCAGCAGATCCCGATACCGGATCCACCCACAGGGATCAGAGAGAGAGTCCATGCCAATTCTCATTGGTTCAATGGCATGCCAGGTCCATTAGGAGAGGCCAAGTATATATGGGAGTCTAAGTGCGAGTATGACAGATCATGGGTCCGATTCCAATTTTTCTCCAAGGAGTTTGAGACTCTACAGAACACAGAAGATCTCCAGACCATATGGCAACGTGCAAGGCTAGCCGAATACTTTGAAGCACCACTACCTAAACCAGATCTCCTCCGATGCTATTATTTGGTCTCCACATTACAAGCTAACGAAGAAAAGGACAAACCAGGAACATTCGTACTTCCTTCCTTGCTGGGCAACAATGAGTTGAAAAGGTTTGAACTTACACTGGAATTGGTGAGCGCTGCTTTGAATATGCACGGTACACATGTACCTTCTGAGAAGGATGCTCTCATTCCTACTAACATGAAGGATCGGAAACTACTGAAGCTAAAAGATATGGCAGCACTCACACCAAATGTATCCATCCCTCTCCGTATGTGCATGCAACATTTTGCTTTCCCTGGTCAAGACCGCTTCACACAACCGCACAAAAGAATCTGGTTCGCTCTTTACTTGGCAGAGACAGGTGCGTTACCGATTAAGCTTCCTGTATGGATTGTGGAGCAGTTGTATGAAGCAAATAAAAGTTCATCTAGGAAATTAGTGGTGAATGGTTGCTGTGCAATCACACGCATTATCTACCGGTGCTTAGCATACGATGTACCCATTGAACGTGCTTTAACTTGGGCACAATTACAAATGTTTAAGAGGCTCAAGACGTCCACACATCAATCCAAGCGCATGAGGGGTTTGATCCCTTGTGTCCAGACACGTGAAGTTCTGACTACTCCTGAAGCATCACCACGAGGAGAGACCACCGTACCTCCCTTTACCATTAGAATACCTAGGTCTGGATCTGAAGCTACAACACAAGCTACCCCCTCCGCTCCTCCTGTCCCTCCTGAATTCGAATTTCCTGCAACTAGGGGCACTGAAGGGATGGGCACTTTCGACTTCGAATCATTCTTGCAAAATACACAATTCTCTAATGTGGAGTTCTATTCAGATGCAGAAGAACAGGGCACCTCTTCCCAAAGAAGAAGGAAATCCACAGAAGGCCGCCATGTACATTGGGATGAGGAACAACAAAGAACTTTGTCGCAACAACAGGAACATTTAGAAGCAGAAGAAGAGGAAACAACTGAGGCCCTAGCTTATACAGCAAAACTCTGGAGGCTATACCAAATAATGGAACGAGTAAGGTCGCAACAGTTGCTCACTGAACAGAGTAGTAGGGTGCTCATGGCTCAGCTTTTGGAAGAAGCAGGAGTTGACTCAGAATACAGTGAAGGTCTCCAAACCGCGATTCGGAGGTCTCCAATTCAATATGATCCACGAAGATTCCAAACACGACCGCGGTCAGGCAAAAACATCCAGATCCCCGTTACAAGAGCAGAAGGGCCTATTATTACATCAGAACCCATTAAGACAACCTCCCAAGCAGTTGTAACTTCTGGCCAAGAGCACTCAGTCACCCATGATGAATCAACCGAGCCACTACCACCCACACCCCCACCATCGCCTCCTAGAGCAGAAGCCGTGGAGATCACCTTGACCACCCAACCCACCGAACAAACCTTCATCTTCCGTACTCCCACCTCTACTTCAACCCTATTCTCCACTTGTGAAAACCCAATCTATGAAGCTACCACCATCACTACACAATCCACCGAATCGCTCATAGAGCCTGCCCTAGGACATCCATCCCCCATGCCCTCAGCCATAGGCCATCCTGATTCTAGATCCATATTCTTGGGATTCCCTGCTACCACGCCACCTTTTATGGCCTCCCTGCCTTCAGCATCTCACCTCCCAAACCCCATCCCTCCAATTCTCCAACCCCTCCATGCCTTCCTTTCAAGAACATTTCAACCCCGGTCTCAATCATTTCCTCTATTTTCAGTTCCCCCACCCTCTTCTCACTTATTCACCACTTTCACACACACCACCTACCATTCCAATGTATATGGTAGATACCACACTCGCATCCACTCCTGAAAGCATGGACATTTCACCACCCATGGCACCTCCCCCTCCCCCCACGCTTCCACCTCCTTCCATTCCCCCTTTGCCAATTTCACCCACACACACGTCTTCAATAGACACATCATTCACTCTTCCCCTTCCCCAATTCCCTTCCCATGCATCTTCCATTGTACACACCACACCCTCATCCATAGGCAATGCATTGGACACTATGCTCGTATGTATATCACAGTTAAGGACAGAGTACAATCAGCTCCAACAACATAATGCACGACTACAAGAGCACTCGGAGGTACTGCAACATCGTCTTGCTACACTAGAAGAGGAGAATGATCGCCTCCTTACACAATTCCAAACTCTACAAGAGGCTCATAGCATATTGGAGGTACAATTCCAGAACACAGACCAGGAAACAATACAAGTAGTAGAAGGTCATCTACGGACACAGCTAGAACGCAATTCAAAGCTTCAACGAAATATGGCCCTACTCAAACGACACCTTGCAGCCGCTCATGAAGAGAATCGACGCCTGCAATTACAGAATCAAGAAAACCTAGAAGCAGCTATCGAAAACACACCTAGGGCACCCATCAATCCCTCAAAGTTTCAAGCTATGACCCTCGATAATATCAAGATAATCTTGGAAGACTATGCCACCCTACTTGAAGCCCATGACCAGTTATCAGAGGAACTGGGTCAACTGAAGCAGAAACACCAAAAAGAAACAACAGCTGCCTCTCAAACCACCTCCTCCGCAGCTTCACTTCTCACAGACTTAGAGGCCTTAAAAGATCTCCAGAAACAGGTCACAGAATTGCAAGCACATCTACTACAATATGAGAGACCACCATCCCCACCTGAGGCTCCCACCGATGAGGAAACAGTACAAATTCTGGTGGAACAAACGTTTGAAGAAGAATATGACCCACAACCATTCCCAAGAGGTCAACAAATAGAAGAAGGTCAGGATACGTTCGAAGCACCACGACCCCCTTGGCTACGACAAGTGGAGGAAATTGGGAGTTCACATGAAGAGCGAACAGTCGTGCAAAATCAGGCCATGAGGGTCATAGAAGACACTATATTACAATCCAATTACTTCAAGAACCTATCATCTAGACGCCTTATCCTCTCATCAGAACTCCAATACAGGCCGTACTATATCATTTTGGTAGACTATAATGCAGAAATACAGAGAGTCACAGGCAAGATTCCTACCTTCGCTACCCAGTTTCAACCGGAAGACCTTCCTCCAGATGTGAAAAAAGGCAAAATTCGTCAACCAACATGGCAGCAGAAACTTCTTGAGACATATCCTGAAATGTTGTGGACATGGAACAATGCGCCTTTACATCTCCTATACAATCCATGCTACGGTCCAGTTCCACGCCGCAGGTCTTGGAAAGCATTCAACATTAAAGTTCACAACAATGCACAATGCAAGGAATGGCTAAACTACCCATACATAGCACCGCCGTAGGGACCACCATCAATAGCATACATGATTGCCACAATTCGACATTGGATGCCTCGACTGAAGCCCATGCCAGATGTAGCGGCCCAAATGATGCTTAAGATTTTAGATATGATGCAGGTAGTACTAAAAACCTTTAGAAATGCAGCAGCACCACAAGTACGTCTACCGAGGTTTACCAATGGAAATTACGATTTGGTGTATGACATGAGCACCACCCCCAGTATTCGTGTGGCTTACGCCTGGCATGCACACATCAAATACCTCCCTGCATGTTATAAATAGACATTTGAAGAAATGTTCAGATCAGGTTTCTGGGAGTATCACTCGGAGGTCTTCACACCGAAACCAACACACCTGCTCCATCTCTTTGCTTGTGAAGAAGCCATGTACTCCGAGTACTACACCACACCGCAACCAGAGGTCCCTGGTGCAATAAATTGGGATGCATTGGAAGCTGACCTCGCAAGAGGCTTAAGGATAGGAGAACATGAATTAGCCACCAATGTCATCCAATACTATATCGATCACCCTATAGAATAGAGGTCTGTCAGGGGCGACAGACGCTAGGAAGGGGGGAGTGTTGGCATACAAGTTAGATAAAGAGCATACCAGCACAACAAAGCGGTCATGCACAATACGGCAACAAGGCCTAATCATTTTTTCCATGGACCATTCACAACTCAAGTGATTTTAATCACTACACAAACATTGTAAATTCCGTTTTTGGTAGAATAGACTCCATTTTGTTCAAGTCGAGGAGTCCTCGAGCTTGAGGAATATTAGAATTAGCCACATACCAATTTTCATAATTCTTAGACTCCGTTTGAGCCCTCAAATAGGCTCTAGAACCTAATTTTTAACTAGGCCGGACACTAGGTCTGGACAAGGCCAAAGCTAGTGAGAAAACTATAAAAAGAGCTAGAAAGCTCATTTTTGGGGGGGAGATTGTTTGTGAATTGAGCTTATGTAAGAGACTTTTTGACTAATGCAAAGAACTCCATTGTTCCTCTCCTTGTTCTTGCCTTGTGTGCGTGTGTGTGTGTGTATCTATGTGCATGTTTGTGTGCTTCTCACTCACGCACTTGTGCCTTCACTTGCTCATAGTCTTCATACTAGTCCTCACGTCTCCACGGATTGACAATTATGAGGTGGATCTCCTCATGTTGGTACTCACCATTGTGCTGGAGTGACAACATGCTTCACATCTGTATGTCATGTGTTGACCTGCAATATTAGGTAATCCAAATACTGAACCATTATTAATCATCTCTTTGATACCTCTTTCATTGAAGTGTCCAAGCCTCTTATGCCAAAGATCCAATTCAGACACCTTTTGCTCTCCATATCTAAACATGGCATGTCCAACATTACCTTGTACCCTCAATGTGAAGAGCCTTCCTTATTTCTTCTTTGTAACAATTTTCTTATACCCTTGGCTACGGTCTTGAACATAAACTCCATCATTAGTAAACCTCACCTCATATCCTTTTTCCACAATTTGTTCTACATTAATCAAATTCTTTGGAATTGTAGGAACATAGAAACCCTTACTCAAGAGAGTACTTCCATCTTTGACTTTAACTGATCCAATTGACTTCACCTTGTGCTTTGTATCGTCACCTATTTGAAATGTATGATTGATTGCCTTATGATCCAAATCAGTCATCAAAGCAATGTTTACACTCAGGTGATTGCTACACCCTGAGTCAATATAGAATACCCTTAAGTCTTCATTTGAAGCTTCACATGTTGCATTCATAATAAGAGTTGAATCTTCTTTTTGATGTGATGCATAATTGTAGTAGGTGTTAATTGGTTTTGGAAGTTTCTTCTTCCATTTCTTCCAAAGAAACTCCTACCACCTCTACTTCTAAAACTTCCTCTCTAATTTCTTCCACCTCTTCCTCTTTGGTTGAAATTCTGATTAAAGCTACCATTGCTTTGATTATTATGCCAACATTCATGAGATAAATGATTGGTCTTACCACATATCTAGCAAGCTTTGACATTATCTTTGTTATTTCTGCCTCTTCCTCTACTTCTTCCACTTCCTCTACCTCTTAGGAAGTTTGCTTGGCTTGGAGTACCTTCATCTTCAACTGATTGTTGCTTTCCTTTGATAGCTTTCTTCTTGTCTTTAGAATACATTGCATGACCTGCACTCTTATCAACATCTCCTTTGATATCATTCTCAAAAGTTAGCATATGTCCTAACAATTGATTCAAATCAGGAGTGAAATGATCTAATGAAAGTTCTATTGACAATATGAAAGGCTTCCACTTCTCATCTCCTCTTAGAACTGTGACAATTTGTCTTACCAATTTATCTTCTTCCATATCTTCATCAACTGCACCTAAGGAATCAGCAATGTCTTTCATCTTTGTCACATAATTAGATATTGATTGTGAAGCCTTCTTCTTGAATGTGGTAAACTATGCCCATAGTGATGCTTTCCTTGACTTGGTTGTATTCTGAAAATGCTCCTCCAAAGCACTCCATATATCACTTGCACTTTCAAGTCCTCTGATATGAGTAAGGAAGTAATCATTTACTACCATGTAGATAATGCTCCTTGCTTGAGAATCCTTCTTCATCCAAATGTTTAAGTCTCCAAGCTCCTCCCTAGTAGGAACACTAGGATCTTTAAAATTTGGCTTTTCTTCTTCTCCTGTGATGTATCCCATCATATCTTTGCTCATAAGATAAGCTTCCATCCTCATAGACCAAGCTGGAAAGTTCTCTCTATCCAACTTCTCAATTTAGAGGCTCTCCCATCCTTTCTTCACATGTACTATCTTATCTTCAACCTTATGAGTAATGAATGTACCTTAGATTTGAAATTTACTCCTTCTGATCCTTTCGATTGCTCTCGTGTGTCTCTGTGTACTTGAGCAGCAATGACCCAAGGACTTGTACCAATGAGACTATACCTCGATTGCCATACAAGTGCATATAGTGGAGTCCTTTGCACACATTTAATTATCAATCCGAAGGAGTGACTTACCAAGTGTATGAAGACATGTGCACACGTGATAGAAAATGAAGTGAGTTAGCTATTCAAGCATGAGAAAAGACTAATGCTACCCACACCTACTGAAAAACTGGAAGTGTTGCCGCAAGCCTCTTTTCAGCAGTTTTGGTTTTTTGAGGTTTTCACCCAGCCCAGAACTCCGAACATAGGCAATAGGGTACTCGTTTCGAAGCTCTCGCCGAGACGAATCCAACAGTAGTGGTTTCACTCAATTCTGACCACTCTGCTGCAAGTTATGGCAGAAACAGTGAATTACGGGAACTACTAACACCCGCGTTTTTGCTTCTCCTAGCTTACGCACGCACTACAGCCACTCAAAACAAGGGGGAAGGGGTAGACAACAGTCCTACACTTGCATTTCAAGCATCACACACACATACATGAGCAAAATGAAGATCAAAATCAGCAAGGAAGAGGCAAACTCGAAATTTCAGAAGTGCTCTTCTTCACAATGACAAGAAGTCCTTTACAATGAGTCACTTTTGGCTTATATACTAGTGCCCTAAGTTTGGTCCTTTCACACAAGAGACCGGCACTTTATTCACTAAAATGCTAACTTCCTACTATTGTACATGGGTAATTCACTAATCTTCTGTGGGGATGCATCTAGAGGACTCCTCTAGTGCATTTACAACGGAAAATATATACAACAGTGGTTATGTTACAAAAAATTGTGTGTCCAAATCGGAAAAATTTTGGGGCCCGTCTTTTTTCTCTGCTTTGCGCGCTCTTTAGCTCTGCAACACTCTCCCCCTCTTCGTCTCTGTCGTCCCTTGACAGACTTTGCTTCGCGAACGCGTCCTTTGGGCTGTGTTGCCTGATTCTTGATCTTGCTTTTCTCCGCACGCTCCCCTTGGTCAGTATTGTCTGCAGTTAAACAGACATGCAGATTCGATGGCCTTCTTGATTCAAGCTCTACTACTCGAGAGCCTGATGTAGTTGTCTTGCCTGTTGACTCGGGTTGCCACGCACGCCACCAGTGACTAGGAATGTGCTGTTCTTAGTCACCCTCTTCAACTTTTCAGCCTCTACCCCTTTCTAACTTTTGGTCCTACTCTGATGTTTGAAAAGTCCACTACTCGGGACCCTGGGGTTTAGCTTTGTAGCCTGGTGCGTGCCCCTGCGGGGCTCTGTGCAGAGATGGGTGTTGCGCCCCTGCGGGGCTTCCTGCAGAGATATGTTCTTTGTCTCTTCTTAATGAATAGTTTTGGACTTTGATTTTCTTCTTCTTTTCTTCTTGCTTGATTGTCCCTCTACACGTCCCTCCTTCTGAACTCTGTCGTCCTCGACAGGCTTTCTGAGGCGACGCGTGTATGTTTGAATGGCGGTTTGCTCTCGTTGGTTCAGCAGATTTGCATGACATATCATGAACTCCTTCCATTGCTTTGACTTCACTCCGTCTTCTGGCGCCTGTCGATGATCAGCAAAAAGCTTGTTTCATAGGCCACCAGTCTTGCATTTAAATTTGAAGTCATCTTTACAAAAATTTCCGAATCGATTTCAAAGAAGCCGGTGAAGAATGCTTCTTCGAAGGTCTGCATATACGTCGATGGCAAAAACATAAGGCGGGAATAGTATGCCATAATGGTGAGTCGGCTCGGAATGGTTGATAGATCAAAAATGAGGGCTTCCGACCCTTGCGAAATGCCAATGAAATTCAAAAATGTGTACTTCGCATGCTGGAAGACCTTCAATACTGTGATGAGCATGCTAAATATTTTATTCGTCATTTTGACTGCTAAGTCCGGCACTGTAGCATATTTGGCGATCCAAAATTCCATGGTCTTTACCATATATTCTTCAGTGGGAAGATAATTATGTGGCGGACTAGGTAGTAACGGGTAATTTAGCCACTGATTATTGATGGAGCCTTGACGCTGTGCTTCCCAAAATTGCGTCCAAGAACGTCTGCGGGGTACAGGACAAAATGATGGATTTACCTGAAGCGCATATGGTGATGCTTCCCACTGTACCCGCAAAGTCGGATTTTTCTCCAAAATTTTCCTTCGCCATATGGGATCCGCCTTCTCAAATTCCTCTTGAGTATACTTGAAAGTGTCATGCTGGAATTGAAGGTTGTGGTCCGGATCTTTATTCGTGGTAGTCTTTATGTACATGCGCGTCTGTTCTTTAAGTAGACCATATGGTACATTGAAGGGCTTCAAAATTTGATCTAGCTGTTTATTGTCTATGCGAGCCTCTTTCATTATTTGTATTATTTGATCTTCAAAATCAGCAGTGAGCTGGGACACCAGTAGTGCCCTTTCTGGTCTGCTCAATTCTGCAATGTCGCGTGTGTTAGGTTCTAGTGGAACCTCCTTTTCCGCCCTTATTGGTGAATGATACAAGGGGGGAGAGAGAGGACGTACCTCTTCCTCCACAGTAGCCGTGGTTTCTGGAGGAACTACTGGTGTCCCTTGTTTCTCTTTTAGCTCAATCTGCTCCTGCAGCTGTTTAATGATGTCATCTTTATTCTTGAGCTCCTCTTCAGCCTTGGTAAGTTTTTCTTGGTGTTTGATTAATTCCTGTGCCACAATATGCATGTGATCTGTGTCTTCCTTGCACTGTCGGAAATAATCTTTCTCGGCTTTTTTCCATTTCTTTCGTAGAGCTGCAGTATCATTCATATATTTCTGTTCCCATTCTGCAACTGTCTCTTGCTCCTGTTTGAGCTGTTCTGTCATCTTTGTCAACTTTGCTTCCATGTCTTTTATGTCCTCATTCGTTTTGTCAAGATCTGTCGATGGTTGATCACTGAGGAGAGCTGTCATTAGCTCTTTGTTTCTGTCTCTGAGCTGGTCTGCTTCTTCCATGCTCACCTTTAGCTGCGACTCGAGTACTTTGCTACGAGTCTGTATTCTTGTTTTCTCTTTTTCTGTTACTTCCAGTTTCTTCGTCAGCTCCAACACTTGCTCTTTCAGGTGGGCATTCTCCTTCTCTAATGTTTTGCATTGTGTTTTGGTTGTTTTTATCTCCTCCTGTTTCTTCAACACCTGAGCTTCTACTTTAGATAATTTCTTTTCCAAATTCATACCTTCTTTTTGAAGCTTTTGTTTGTCGAGCATGGCCTGGTCGTAATCTTCATCAGCATCAAGCATTAACTGTTGAGTGTCTAGTGCAGTGCGAATCATATCCTGCACCACAGGCTTGAGCTGAGCTATGTCCACGTTCAACCATGTCTTTGTTACATCCGGTGTTTCTCCTGTTTGTACATCTTGGCCCTGTGCTACGTGAATCAATTCTTGGTGTGGTTGTCGGACCTGTAGTTGTACTTTACATTCTGCTTCCTTTTCGACCGTTTTCCGAACTTTCGTGGCACTCCCTTGAAAAGTTACATCCAGAGGGGACGGTTCTGCCACAACCCTAAGTGGTGTGAAGGGTTCTTCGTCTTCTTTCTCTTCTTCTTGAGGCTTGTCCTCAGATATCATTGCATACGTCTCAGCTTCAGACTTGTCCTCCTTTGTGTGAGTGATGGAGGCATCCTTCGTTTGCATAGTGTTTTGCCCTTCTTCTTCTGCCTTCTCTGTGGTTGCGTTCTGTTCTGCCAGCAATGATTGACTTTTTTCTTTGTTGTCAAGTTGGGCTTCGTCATAATTGACTTCGTTTAATTCGGCCCACTGGCCATCATCTTTTGATTCACTTTTAATATCTACATCCAGTAACGATGTAGTTTGCTTTTCTTGGGCGTCGGATCCGGAACTTGAGTTGTCTAGCCCAATCTCTCGATACCTGTGTACCTTAGTAAGTTTTCTTTTGGGTTTTTGCACTGTTGCAGCCTGTTGATAATGATGACCTTGCACTGGGAGATTGATTTGCCCTTCTGTATACTTGTGAGTCTCCTCCAGTGCTTGAGTTAAATCTTCTTCCGTAATTTTCCTGGGTCCTTGAGTGGTGGTGGTGGGCAGCACATGTACTCTCTTTGATTGTGGTGCTTCTTCTTCCTTCTGCAGAACTTCTCTAGGCCGCTTTGTACCTCTCATGGTTCCTCTCATCCGCGGTTGCGAACTTGTCTCTGTTTCTTCTGCTTGTTTACTTCCTTTCTTTTGTTTTGGTACTGTAGCACTCTTGACATATTGAGCCAGCTCCACTGAAGATGGCATCTCCCGCAAATATTCGCGCATGCCCAATGCATGGTAAATCATGATTGTGAGGGCAGTAGTTCCATTGAGGAATTTCTTATTTTCCCATTTCTTTTTGGCCTCAAACAATCTTTCTTGCACATATGGGGTAAGATTTACTTGATTGCCAATTTGTTTTATGGCATGAGACAATAACTGGACAATAATTTTTTGAGGGGCCGTGTATCGGTTCATGCTCGGAAAACAAAAATGTTGGTGAATCAATCTGACCTCCTCTTCAATGTCCACTCTGTTAATGTCGACAAATGTTCTAGTATTTGCTCCACGAATTTCTTCCTTGGCCGTGTTGACACCATCTTTCTCCCATTGAAAAGCTTCTTTAATTAAGTCGTGGGAGAATTGCACGACTACCCATTCACCATTCTTATCCATCACATTGGCTTCTGGCACCAATGGATCATGTAGTGCCGGTCTCAAAGTGTTCATAACTTGGGTACATCGTTGGAAGTCCGGCTTGTAGATGGGTAACTCAAAATACTTGTGAATTCCTGCTTTCTTCATGATATCAATTGTAGATGGCATGCCATGCAAAATCTTGAAGTCCTGGGACATAATCGGAAAGTGGTGATCCGTGTCCATGATCTTTATGTTGGCCAAGAAAAGATACTCTTCCACTGGCTGCTCATCTCTGAACCAGTGGCCTTTAGCCTTCGTAAGACATTGGGGAGGAAATTCCTGGACCTCTTCTTGGATTGTAGCTTCAGAGTCTTCAGAAGCCATCTGCACTTAATATAGAGTGTTAATCAGTATCCATATATTTTTTAGCAATCCTCCTCCATGTGTTGATCAATAATTTACTATTGCTCCGAGTGCATGGTGCCGTCCCTTTCCCGTGGGTGTGAGAAGGGTAATACCTGAATTTTTCATATATTTATTTTTTATATTTTTCTCTGAAAAGAAAACATAAAAGTTAGTCCATAGCCTAAGCGTAGTTTATGTACATAGTGTGTCATTCCTATCGGTTTAAAGTTAAGATCTAGTCTCACTTGGAGATCGTGCACCACTAATTTGATAATGTACATCCTGTGCCGAATGCTTGGCCTTGTAATGTGGCCCTATCATGCATACTTTGGGTGCATCAGACACAACATGAGTGCAGTCGGGTGCTTCATCTCCTCGATTATTGCTCCTTGTGGTAGTTTTGGTTTCCAGACCCATTTTGAGAACACTGAGATAGGTCTCTGGGTTTTCTCAACTCGTGCAGCTCTTCGTGTTCCATTTGCCTTATCCACAGTCCGATGGAATTTGACATTGCTTTGTGATCTTTTCTGATGATTCTCTGGTGGTGGTGGCCTTTGCCTCGTCTCCTGTGGCGTTTCCACCTTGGTCTTCACATTCTGTTTAACTGCTTGTATGACCTTTTTGGGAATCCATATCTGATGTCGAGATCGTTGAGCTTCAAGCAGGGGCTTGGCAATCCATACTTGTACGGGTTCTCTTCGTTTGTAGTTCTTTGTAGCTGATTTGGTGATGTCCGTTTCTTTCTTCAAAGCGCTTGTAGACCTTTTTTGACTCTGTACCTGATCCTTCCGTACCCATATATATTTGGATGGTGGTCTGTTCGAGTATCTGCTTGTTAGTTTCCAATAGTGTGAACTTTGGATACTTTGAGCCTTTTTAGGAGAGGGTGTCTCCTCGATGGTTGGCTGATTCTCATCTACTTCGGGTAGCTTCGACACTACAGGGGATGTCGGAATGATTAAAGTTTCAGTTTCTACACATTTGCTTTCTGAGGGTTGAGCACAGTCGCTACTAGCTTCCATCGCTTCTTGAACTTCCTCTGATCTTGGTATTGACATGGCTTGGTTACATGGTTTCTCTTCAAGCAAGCTGAAAACCTCCTTATGCCCTATCGTGGCTGAAATATATCCTTGAGCCAGATGGATACATGCTTCTGTTTCAATGATCCAGTCTTGTCCTAGAATGAAGTCTTCTATTAAATCGTCATCCTCACATACTAGGACTCTTTGTTCCATGGAGGAATTTCCTATGTGAAGGGACACATTAGTTGTTCCAATACAGTCTAGGGTGTGACCTCCAATTCCTATTAGTTTGGCTTTCGTGGGATTCAATTGCAATTGCAGTTCATTTGCTATTCTCTTTCGCATGCAGCTGAGGCCTGCTCCTGAGTCTATCAATGCGTCTATCAATTTATACTCCGTCTGACCAATCCCTAGGTTTAGGTAAGGTTGTGTTTTACATATACCTGTGGCGTCACCATTTTTGATCTGGTAGTTTGCCATAGGGATGGGCTCTTCTCCTTGGAGATAGCGTTCATCTCTTTGCCTGATCCACTCCTTGCGTTTTCTAATGCGTTCTAGTGCTTCCTGTCGTGCTTCTTCTCGAATTCGTTCTTCTTCCCTTTTCCTACTTTGGGCTCCCAACAGTCTAGCTAGCATTTCATCGGTCAGAGGCTCCATAAATCGTTTCACTCGGCATCCACTGATGTAATTAGGAAGAATGTCTCCGTCTAGTGTGGCGAGATTGACTGCACCACTAGTGGAGATTCGATTTATGATCAGGGGACCATATCCGCGTTTTTGGAGCTTCTTTGCATGTTGTTTTAGGGTGTACACGAGGACTAAGTCGCCTTCTTTTAGTCCCTTATCTTTAATATGTGAGTCATAGTATGCCTTTTGTCTCCGTTTAGCGGCATAGATGCCTGCTACCGCTTGCAATCTAGTCTCATGCAGCTTTTCAATTTGATCTAATTGCTGAGACAATTCATGACCGTTCCACTCATATTGCTGGGCTACTTTTAATGTAGGCACTAAGAAGTCAATTGGCAAAATTGCATTCTGCCCATACACTAGGTTGAAAGGTGTAGTTCCAATGGCCGTTTTATATGCCACTCGGAAGGCCCAAATTGCGTGATGCAATTGTTTGTCCCAATCTGACCTTCCATTATTGACAATCTTTGTCAATACCGTACATAGTACTTTGTTGGAACTTTCAGCCTGTCCGTTGGCTTGAGGATGGTATGGGGCTGATTTTTTGTGGATCACTAGAAATTCATTCATTAGAGATTCAATGACTTCGTTTAGGAAATGAGTTCCTCGATCACTTACTATCTCGATCGGTAGTCCAAATCGGGTGAAAATGTGCTCAAAGAGAAATTTTGCTGTAGTTTGAGCATCATTTTTGCGAGTGGCTTTAGCTTCTACCCACTTTGTCAAGTAGTCGGTGGCTACTATGATGTATTCCGCATGTGATCCTTTCGCAGGTGGGTTGATAGGTCCTATGAAGTCAATTCCCCACTTGGTAAATGCTCTCGCACAAACCATGGGTCTCAAAGGCATGTCATCTCTTCTAATGGGATATTTTGCTCTCTGGCACGTTTCGCAGCTTCTCACATATGTCTCTGCATCCATATGTAGAGTTGGCCACCACAAGCCTGCAAAGAGAATCATCTTGACCGTTCTATCTGCTGAAAAATGTCCTCCCGCAGCTCCTGCGTGTGCCATTTCTAATATGGGAAGATACTCTCCTTCATGCACGCACATTCTGAGTTGATTGTCTCTTCCTCGTCTAAACAGTTGTTTCCCCATTATCACATAATCCTTGCTCATTTCTTCTAGGGATCGCTTTCTTGCTAGGCTAGCTCCTATTTCGTGCTCTTTGGTTTTGAGGAATTGCACTAATGATTTACTCCAATTAGGCGCTATGGTAGAAA
This sequence comes from Ceratopteris richardii, assembly GCA_020310875.1. Classification (NCBI taxonomy): domain Eukaryota; kingdom Viridiplantae; phylum Streptophyta; class Polypodiopsida; order Polypodiales; family Pteridaceae; genus Ceratopteris; species Ceratopteris richardii. The sequence goes on along the minus strand of CM035425.1, from coordinate 90,277,415 downwards.
AGGGTAAGGACACGTGATCCTCTGAGCTAATTTCTTTGCATTCCACACAATTACTTACATGCTCGTGAACGTCCTTGGACATATCAGGCCAATATACGCCTAACCTCTTTAATTCTCGTATTGTTCCCTGCATTCCTTGATGGGTTTTCCACTTGTTGACATGTGCTTGCTGAATTAGTTGCTTCTGTTCATCCTCCTCGACACATCTCAATAAAACTCCGTTAGGTTCCTTATAATACATGCTTCCGGCAACAATGTGTAAATTCCTTGATTGAAAAATTGCTTTTTTGCTATTCCTGTTGATTGGATGTTGAGGGCCATGCGTGAGTATAGGGGTCAATTTTTCTGCCCACTTCGGACATACTTCTAGATTAAACAGATAAGCATCTGGTAAATCATCGGGTACTCCGCTAGGTGGCTCTCCGTGTTTTAACCTAGAAAGGTGGTCTGCTCTCACATGTGTGTTTCCTTTTTTGACTACTACCTCAAAGTCAAACTCCATTAGTAATAAGAACCATCGTACCAATCTCCCTGTGTTGCAAGGCTTATTGACTAGATACAACAAGGCTTGATGGTCAATGAAGAATTTGAACTTGTTGGCTAAGAGGTAATGTCTAAACTTCTTCACTACGTAGACCATTCCTAAGCCCTCTCTTTCAGTAGTCGTGTAATTTCTCTCTGCTTGGTTTAATTGTCTACTCGCGTAAGCGATTGGATGATCAAGCTTTCCTTCATCGGCCGGTTGAGCAAGGATACATCCAATTGCATAGTTAGAAGCATCAACATGAATATGAAAAGGCTTGTTCCAGTTGGGTGATTTTAGAATTGGGGCTGTACTCAGCCTCGTTTTAAGCTCGTTGAAGGCCTTCTCACACTCGTCCGTCCAAGTGAACTGAGTCAATAGACCATATAAGGGTTTAGCAATTATGGCATACATGTGAATAAACCTACGGTAATATCCACAATGTCCCATAAAGGCTTGCACTTCTTTCGCATTCTTGGGTCTTGGTAAGTCCAATATGACTTTAATTTTATCCTCATCTGTAGATACCCCATTCTTTGAAACAATGTGTCCTAGGATTTTTCCTTGTCTTACCATGAAGACACATTTCTCAGGGTTCAAGCAAACTCTATACTGCCTACATTTGTTGAATATTTTCCGCAGTTCCGGTATGTGGTCTGGTCGTTGATTTGAGTATGTACACAGATCATCTACGTATACTTCCATGCTTTTTCTCAGAAATTCTTTGAAAACATGACACATCAATCGTTGGAAAGTGGCTGGCGCATTAGTGAGCCCGAAAGGCATCACTCTAAATGCATAGATTCCCCATTCAGTCGCGAATGCGGTTTTATGCTGGTCCTCAGTTGCAATAGCTACTTGGTTATAACCAGAGAATCCATCCAAGAAGCTATAGACCTCCTTGCCGGCAACTCTTTCCAAAAGATGGTCTGTGATGGGTAAAGGGAAACTGTCGCGTATAGTTGCTGCATTTACTTTTTTTAAGTTGATACACACCCTTAATTTTCCGTTTTTCTTGGGCACTACAACTAGTGGTGATACCCATTCTGTGTGTTCAATCTCATAAATGAATCCTGCCGCTAGTAATTTGTCAATTTCTTCCTTTATTTTTGCAGCGTAAACTTCGTTATACGTGTAAGGGCGTTGTTTAGAAGGTTTTGCATCTGCTGTCATAGGGATTCGATGAGCGCATATGCTAGGTTCTACACCCTTGAGGTCTTTGTACGTCCAAGCAAATACATCTCGATATTCTCGGATGAGGTGTATGAGGTCCTCTTCTTCTTCTTCCGATACATCTTTTCCAATATACGTGCACCTCTCTTCTCCGTCTTCCATCGTTACGACAACCTTCTTGGTTTGTTCCTTGTTATCATAGGCTTCTCCGTCTCGTGCTTCTCGTTTAGGCATTTGAGTTGCTATTTTCCTTTCTTCCACTTCGTATCTTTTAAAATGTTCTGGAACTTCGAAGTGGTCTGGTTCAGGTTCCACTTTACTTGTGTCCTCTCTATGCTCGTGCATTCTTGGGATAGTCTCAATTGCTAAGACTTCTGTCGGTTTTTCTTTTGATTCTTTTTGCATAGTTTCTAAATATTGTTCTTCAGAGTCGAACTCTGGTTCCATTTCTATGCTTTCGTACTCTTCTTTCTCCTCTTCCTCTACAATTTCTCCTGCTTCTACTTCTTGGAGAACAACCATGTAGAGGTTCACGTCATATCCTTCCTCGTCTATACAGTCGTTCATCGTCAATACTTCTTCATTCACACAAACGTCTAATGTGGCTAGGATTTCCATCCAGCCATGTGGTTCAAAGAGTTCATCTGAAAAAATTTGAGGCATATAGTCAGGGTCTTCTACCGATCGATAATTAGGGTGTCCTATTGGCCACATTTGTTTTTTACACTCCTCCTTCTTGGCTTCTTTGCACATCCACAACTGGGCATCCTCGTGCATCCAAGATTGGTCACTTGATCCAGCACTGTGAATGGATAGGTCATCTTCTTCTTTGTGGACTGGATTCCATTGTAATGGAGGGACATCCCGGTAAGCGAATGTGTGCAGGTTTATCTTGGTAGTGTTTCCTTGATGTTGGAGATATAATGAGTCTTTGCCCCAATCTTGTACTACTCGCATCTGTCGCATGAATGATCGTCCTAATATCATTTCGTAATTGTTTGCTTTTTCGAACTTACAGATGGCCAATGTGTGTTCAAACTCTACTCCACACGTTGTTAACCTAATTCCTTCCAATATTCCTAGGGGTTTCTCTACATGTCCATCTGCTAATTGTAGCTTCATGCGAGTGGGTCGTAAGGCTGGTTTTCCCCACTTTTCCCAAATTTCCTTCGTTGCAATTCCTACTCCAGCTCCTGTGTCTAAGATGGCTTTGGTCATGTACCCATTGTAGGTGACAGGTAAGCACGTATTGCCTTCATCTCCTTCGCTAAATTCTCCTACTTTATCAACTGGAACTTGTATTGTGGAGTGGTTTTCTTTTTCCCTTCCTTTCATTTCTCCTTTCTCTGCCGGTGGCTCTATCTGATTTGCTAGCTGTCTCCATAGATGTGGTCTAAGTTGCAGCAACTCTTCCACCGTCAATTTGCATTGCACCTTTGTTTTCTTAAGTTCTGTTAGATTGTGTGAACTCTCTTCTGAGTTTCCTTTTTCTTTCCCATGCACTGTGGGTGCTCGTATTATTATCGACTCTCTTTCATATTCCCCCATGTAATTAGGTAACGTTGAAATGCTCATGGTTTCCTCTCTTTCTTTATCAAACCTTGACACTTCCTCATATGCTTCCTCTAGGTTATGATCATGGTGACTTTCTGCTCCAATTATTTCCTCCAAAGGAGGTGGACTGATTCCATCCTTTTTCCATTGCTCTTCTCTAATTCTTTTCCACAAGTCTTTGGACCAATCTTCCTCTAGGTCGGGTATTATGGATACTTGTTCTTCTTGAGATTTCATTCGTTCATTTTGATCATCTTCCCTTCTAGGTTCCTTATCCTTAGGTTGGATGCACTCTTCATATAATTCCTGTGCGATCCTTGTTTCAGGCAACATTGGGATGGTCTTTTCTAGAGTCGCCTGTGCTACTTCTATGAGTTTTTTGCATATCGCCAGTCTTTCTTTCTCTAATTCCCCTTGAGGATAGAGTCTTTCATGTTGTTCTAGGTTTGGTCCCGTTTTGATTCTAGCTTGGTATGCTTTTAACCACATGTCCAATTCCTCTGGCTTTGGGTCAGCTAGAATTGATCCTGGCTTCTTTGCCTCTGAGTTAATTGGTGGTGTTTCAGGGGTCTCCTTATGTGTTTTTTGTTCATTATGCTTTCTAGAATCCTTCGCTTGTTTCTTGCTGTCTTTGCTCTTGTTTTTTGCCCATTTCTCTTTGAGCTTTTCTCGTCTTTCTTTCCATTTTTGTACTTTGGTGTTTTGGGTATTCTCACATGAGTTCTCTGAATCCTCGACTATCTGAATATTAGCGTCTCCTGTTTTATTGTTCTCTAGTTTCTCTTCCGGTTGTTTTCCTGTTTGTTGTTTTGCTTGAGCTCTAGTAATAGCTTTCAGCGGTACAGTGTACTCCTTATCACTTCCGGATTCTTCTATGACCTCTATTACATTGATTGGTGCAGGACCTTGAGTTTTTGTAGGGTTCTTAGGGCAATCTCTGAAAAGATGTTCTTTCCCACAATCACTACAATATCCTTCCCAAATCCTGGGTGGTGGAGGGTTGTAAGGTCGAGGACACTCCCGAATGAAGTGATCCCCTCCGCATCTATAACATGGTCCTCTCTGCACGGGTGGTCTAATGGGAGGTCTCAATGGTTGTTGTGCTTTGGGCATTGTGTACATTAAAGTTGCAGTTTCCGCTCCATAATTCTGATCAAATCCTTCATATCCATAATAGGCCGCGTCATATGTTGGTTCATATTCCATCATGTTGGCTTCATATGAATAGTACTCTCCTGGCGGAGGTTCATACCCTTGGTTGGTTGATTCTACATTGGTCGCTATTGAAGCTGGTATTATGGCTCTTTCCAAGTTTTCTTCTGGTTGAGTATACTTCACAGGTACAACTTGTTGAGGTTGTGACAATTGGGGTCCCAAAACTGGTTGTGGTGGTGGATACGGTGCTTGCTCATATTGTCTTGGAACTCCTACCGGATACGGGTTGTATCTAGGCATCTCCCTACCAAGCTCTCTAGGTGGGTATCCATAAGGTCGGTATTGGGGTGGGTGGACAGGTCGTGTTTGCCTATTAAAGGGACAGTTCTCGGTTGTGTGATTGGTATATTTTTGCTCGATGTGGCAGTATGAAGAAGTCCCTTGTTGCTGTTGTCTGTTGTGTGGATACATTGGTTGTGCACCGGCTCCTCCTCTGGTACACAAGTGTGTGGGATGTTCTCCCCCACATAAGTTACACCTCCTCAACATGGGCACTCTTTGAGCTGGATATTGGTAAGCTCTCTGTCCTTGGACTCCTAGTTTCTTAGCTAATAGTTCTGCTAGTTCTTCCATATTACTAGAATTGGACGTCACTGTGCTTCTTGAGTCTTCTGATTTTGTGAGGTCGGTAGTACCTTTGAGGTCCTCAGCAAGGTTATCTTCCAAGTCGATGCACTCTTGAAGACACTCACTCAATGTTTGCAGCCTTTTCACATACACTAGGGTTCTTAGGGTCCCGTTAGAGAGTCCATCCAAAAATAATGAAATCATCTTTTGTTGAGTCGGTCTCTCAGCCGTAGGGCATCTATCCACGTATTGATTGAATCTTCAGGCAGCAGTCTTCACCGTTTCTTTAGGGTTTTGTTTAAAGCTATGGATTAAAGATGCAGAATTGTGTTTAATCCCTCTCTTTGTGAATTCTCCTATGAATTCTTGAAAGAATTGCTCCATGTTTCCAAATCGATTGGGATCTAAAGGTTGGAACCAAGTTAGAGCCGTTCCCGTGAGGGTGAGTCCAAAAGACTCGTACTGCACAAAGAAGTCCTCTACTTGTTCTGCTCTTAGAACTTGTTTAAATTCGGCAATATGATCGTATGGCTCCCCTAATCCATCATAGTGGTTTCTCATACACTTAGCCACTTGGATGGGTCTCAATCTTCTCATTGGTTCAGGCGGTCTGGGCATTACAGGGAAGACTGGGGCAGCTGGTCGTAATGGAGGCATTCCTGGCTGCCCTCCCACAGGTGGTCGTGGTCTGATCGGTGGTCGGAAATGGTTCCCCATCCCCGTGTGGGTCTGATTATGTGTGTGCTCACCTGGAGTTGCAAACTGTACATGAGTACGGTTGGGCACACTTCTTTGACTGGTCTGTCCTGATGTGGTATGTTCCGTCTCTGGTTGATTTCCAAAAGGATTCTGCGAGGTAGTTGCCTGCTCCCTCTGAGGAAATACAGGCGCACCCATATATCTCAGCCGCGCCCTGTCTAGGACACCTACCGGCCAATATCTTCTTTGATTCTTATCTAGGTAAGTGAGTCTAGCTTCGTCCTCTGGGTCTTTCAGCTCATAGAATGTCATGGGGCTCTCTCCTATTCCTTGAACAGGTACGTCAGTTTGAAGCAATAAGTCTGCTCCGTGAATCATGTAGACTTCCAACAGGTAGTCGTCTTGAGGTATCAAGTCTCCTCTCAAGACCCGTGATACTTGTGATCTGCCTCTAGGGGTGGTCACTAACTCTTCAGAGTTGTTGGGATCCATGAACTCTCCTCTTTCATTGATCCTCTCCGGAAATTCAGTTACTATGTAGATGTGACCCATTTTGTCGATGTAAGCACCTCCCTCGTATTTGACAGCTGGTCGTGGTATGATGGTGACATCTTGTGCTGTTGCCATTCTGGCAACGGACCTGTTTAAGCCATCCAGGTAGATTGGAATCTCCTGGGCGTTTGTGGATACATATTGTAAGGAGGTACGGTAGTCTCCCTCAACAGTAGTCATGAAATTTCCTGCTGGTGTAGGTCCTTGCATGTCTTCTGAAGCCATAAGTAGCTCCTCTTCCGAGTCACTGGAAGTTTCTAAGTAGACTGAGTGATGACTAGCCTGGGCTGTACTCCCTACTGAGGATATGACACTCCTTCTACTACCTAGAACTCTTCCTGACCTCAAGTTCATTCACTCTCTGAGGCCTCTCTTTATGCTGCTTAGATTTACTTTGGACAGCTCTACCAATGATTCAGTTTGCTTGCCAAAAGAAGGGTTTACCTCTGGGCGATACCACACTTAGCGATACTGCTCTCGGCGATACGATACCAGAGCTCCAAACGATACGATACCAGACACCCAGACGATACGATATCAGTCTGGTGTCGCGATACCAGGTTTTAGTGCCAGACGATACGATACCAGATATTGTGTCGCGATACTCCACTGGGAAATACCACGATACGATACCAGCAGAGTAGACGTTACGATACTGGAGATAAGAGGCGATACGATCTCAATGTGGTGTCGCGATACGATCCTTGACAGGAGACGTTACGATACCACCGCAGTAAGTGAGATCGCGATACTAATCTTGGCGATACGATACCACCGAAGTAGTGTCGCGATACCAAGACAAGCAGTCGACGATACGACACTTGAGAGGGCACGATCGCGATACTGAAGCAGTGTCGCGATACTAAAATCGTGTCGCGATACCACTGTAGCAAACGATACGATACCACTCGGTAAAGTGAGGTCGCGATACTAGAAACTTAGGCGATACGACACCACAATGGTGTCGCGATACCAAGTATTAGTATCGGACGATACGATACCAGAGATCGAGTGCGATCGCGATACTGACTCAGTGTCGCGATACCAGAATGGTGTCGCGATACCAAAGCAGGTATCAAGCGATACGATACTTCTGGCGAGTGTCGCGATACAAGGGAATTTTGGTATCGCGATACCAAAACTCAACCGATCGCGATACTCAAGCCAAAAGCAAGATTTTTTCCTATCTTTTTTTACCCCCTTGCTCTCCTCACTCTCCTCTTCCTTCCTAGACCCCTGTATCACACAAAAAGATAACTATGATATCAGTTTTTCCCCCCCGCGATACTGCGCAAACTTTTAATCATGCCTTTGATCATTTTTAAAGTGTTTGTGACAGATAATTTGAGAGAATGTTTACCTTGGTATTGTCTTGATTGCAATGTAAGCTCAAAACCTAGCTCTTACTGCCTGAATGCCACGATACCAAGTCCACGATACTGGTCGCTGCTCGCAAATGATACCAGAACACTGTGAAGTGTCAAATGAGCCAAATTTTTTGGTTTTTATACTTTTTGACTGAACTTAAAATTTTTTTTGAGATTTTTGATGATTTTTTGAGGATTTTGACCTACTCCTACTCCTCTTTCCCTCACTTCTCCTCTCCTTCTAACCTAACCCTAACTCTTCCTTCTCTTCCCTCCTCCTACACTTAAACCTAAAACTTATCACACACACCTCAAGGATGAGAAGTGACAAGTGCTGAAAAGGAATACTACTCGTCAATGGACAAATTCACCTCTACAAGTACGATTCGATCACACTTGCTCTCTAACTATCACGAAGGCAACTTGGTGGAGTGCTTCCCCGGCAACGGCGCCAAAAACGTGTGTACTTGAGCAGCAATGACCCAAGGACTTGTACCAATGAGACTATACCTCGATTGCCATACA
>CM035425.1:90109240-90264240 GCA_020310875.1 Ceratopteris richardii | reverse complement strand
AAGACTGCAAACCTATTGCCACTCCTATGGGGACAAGCTTATGATTGAGTCTTCATGATGCTGGAGATGCATTTGATGCTATTCTCTATAAACAAGCTATTGGATGCTTGATTTACTTATGCGTTATTCAGCCAGATATTGAGTTTGTTGTCTCACAAATGAGCAGGTTTATGCATTGCCCAAGTGTCAAGCATTTGCAGGTGGTTAAGCACATCTTTCGCTACTTGAGTGGTACCTAGCTACTTGGGTTGTTTTATCCCAAGGGGGGATCACTACCACAAGATTTACATGCTTTTTTTGACTCTAACTAGGCTGGTTTCTATGACACTTGTGTGTCCACCAGTGGTTTTTGCTTCATGCTTGGTAGCTCATGCATATCTTGGTTGAGCTAGAAGCAACCTATTGTGGCCACTTCTAGTTGTGAGGCTAAGTATAGGGCAACTTTCAGAGCGATTGTTCAGTGTGTGTGGCTCAAATGCCTTATGGTTGATTTGGGTGTTGGTCAATCTTCTACCACCGCCATCTTCAATGACAATCAGAGCGCATTGGTAGTTGCAAGGAACCCTGTGTTCCATGCTCGCACTAAGCACATTGAGGTGCATTATCTTTATGTCTCTGCTGGAGAGATCAGCTTGGCATATGTGCCAACGCAGGAGAACATTGCAGACCTTTTCATGAAGGCTCTCCCTAGGGAGAAGTTTGAAGATTTCCGCAAAGCTTTGGGTTTACTTCCTTTTGTGGATTGATTCCACATAGCGTGGCACGTGGGTAGGATGTTCACCTTGAATGCCAAGTTGTTGAATGTTGATTGCCAAAGAAAATAAAGTGGGTAGGATGTTCACCTTGAATGCCAAGTTCTGGAAATGGATGAAGCCATGTTTGCAAAAGGTGCAGGTATTATTGTTGGCATAGAGATTTGGCACAAGCGAAATGGACATGCAAATTTGCAGAGGCTGAAGTTGATGTGGGCAAAGGATCTTGTCAATGGACTACCAAACTTCTAGGTTGTAGAGATGTAGAAGGTACATGAAGCATGTCGATTTGGTAAAGAGTTAAGGACATCATTTCCGCATGACAAGTATTTTAGTGGAAATGTGCTAGAAATAGTACATATAAATGTTTGGGTCTCGCAAAGACCACATCTATAGGAGACAATACGTCTTATGTCACTTTCATTGATGACCATACACGAAAGGTATGGGTATACTTCATGAAAGAGAAGAGCAGGTGTTTACTCACTTTGAGAATTTCAAGTTGGAAAAGTAGATAGGGATGTATATTTAGACATTAAGATATGATGGAAGAGGTGAATACATGTCAAATGAGTTCAATAGCTTTCTAAAAATTCAATGAATTTGAAGGTAATTTTCATCACAACAGAATGGTGTTGGATGAAAAAATAGATATATTGGAGAAATAGAAAGAGCCTTGATGGCTGAAAAAAATATGCCTCCTTGTTATTGGGCCGAAGTTGTGCACACTATTGTATACATCATGAATAGAACTCTGACTACTATTGTATATCAAGTTACATGTGAAGAGAAGTTTACACATAAAAAACCAAACTTATTACATATGAAAGTATTTGGTTGTATTGCATATGCACATGTTCCAGATGAGTTGAGGATGAAACTTGATCCAAAAGCAAAACAATGTATCTTCATTGGGTATTTCCTTGAGAAAATGGGATATAAATGTTACAACCCACTCACATGACAAGTGAAGGTAAGCAGAGATATGGTGTTTGATGAAATATCAAGAGCTTCTATGCAGATGCCAAAGAAGGACTTGATCTTGAGTCAAATGACAAAGGAAATGTTGATAAATCAAGTGCAAAAGCTCAAGTTCTTAGTGGACCAGGTCAATCACCAAGCAATACTTTCAATTCAAACACATGGAATGGAAGATTGTGTGGAAATTTTGGTCCGTAAAATTTATTGACTACATCCAAGAAAGGTAAAGAAAAGGCTTCTACTAGTAATAAAACATCTACAAGTTTTGAAGACATTGATGGAATGAAGCGATTCAAAAAAGAGCCTTGGAGAGACTTGGATTGCCCTCTGTTAAGACTCCAAGAGTAAGAAAGACATATGTAGATGATACAAGAAAAAGAAGTGACCCAGGACCAAGATGATTTGGGAGGATGTGGAATTCATTGCAACAATTGATGTATGATAGTTACATGGCTCATCATTGTGCATACATGACCAAGGTAATACAAGATGCTAAACCTTCTTGTTTTGAAGGTGCAATTGGAAATGCAGATTGGGAGAAATTTGTGGATGAGGAGATGGCGGTGCTTTATGGAAATAAAACATGGAAGCTAGTTTCATTGCCACAAGGAAAGAAGCCCATAGGTTGCAAGGTAGTTTAACAATGCTGATGGTAGCATAGTCAGGTATAAAGCATGATTGGTAGCAAAAGGATATGCACAAACATAAGGCATTGATTGTGAGGAAAATTTTAGTCATGTAGCTAAAATGGATAATTTCATAGCACTTCTTCCATTGGCTACAACAAAAGAATGGATTTTGCATAAGATGGATGTGAAGAATGCTTTCTTACATAGGGAGTTGTAGGAAGAAGTATACATGGACCAGCCACAAGGATATGAGGGTTCAAAGCACCCATAATATGTTTGTAGGCTGAAAAATTCTTTGTATGGGCTTAAGCAAGCCCCTCATGCTTGGCATGCAAGGATTGCAGATTATTTAACCACCATTGGATTCTCTCTGTGTGATGCAAATCACTAATTATATACAAGGAAGGGTGATGATGGCATCATGATTGTGCTATTTATGTTGATGACATGATTGTAGGTGGTGATAATGAAAAAAGCACTAAAGAGGTAAATCAACTCATTATGCATGAATTTGACATGAAAGATCTTGGTGTGCTATGCTATTTTCTCGGCATTGAGTTTGTAATATACCATATTGTTTTTTTTAATGATATGTAGGTAATAAAGAAATTTGTGTTTTGGATATTTTGATCATGTCTCCAAAAATTTGTAGCAATAAGTTTTTACATTCTCTCTCTAGAAAGTTTTCACATGAAATTTGCATGTAAAATTTGAGCATGAAGATGTAGGAATTAGAGAAAGTGTTGTATGTAAGAATGATAGAGAGATTCTAGTAGAAAAGCTTTATTTGATTGAAGTATTTGTGGTTCTTGTGCTTCTTGTCTCATTTGATTGTGTGAAGGTAATTTAATGAAGATACTTTTCATGTTTTTTCATCTCTCTAGAATTTTAGATTTTGTAGGGCTCAAAAGTGGCATTTGAAAGCGGATTTGGATCCACAACATCTCTAACACTATTGTGCAATTGAAGGGCTAAACATTTTTGTGTCTGACAAGCTCACTCTAGTTCCTCATTGTTTTTAAGTTACAAGGCTTGGAAAGTGTAGTTTTTAGGTACTTAAAGAAAAAAGAGGCGTCGATTCATCTTATTCATGGTTGCAAGATTAGAAAACACAGATTTGTATGTGGATTATTTTAGGTGATTAACATATGTGTGTGAGTGTGTTGAAGGCATTGCCTCTATTTTTGCAGGTACGATTCTTGAGGTGGACATGAAAAGCTCTTGTTTTTTTGTTGGATATTTCATTATATAATTTGGCATTCAATCTACAGATAAGTTTCTCTTGCTCTTCTATCTTCTTTTTCAAAGCTTGCATCTTGTCCTAGAATCCAACCCCACACTAATACCACTTGTAACACATCTCTTAATCTTCAATCACAATACCACACAAAATAACAGAATTGGCACAACAAGATATAAGAGAGTATAACAGTATGAGCAAAAACAAGAAGAGAGAGAGTTTTATTATCTGGTCTAAACTTTGCAATTAGTTCTTATCTACATTATAAAATCTATCAAGCAACTTCAGTGACAAGCCTCATCCAACGGACCACCCCCAGCTAATCTCAATCTCAATCCCAATCGCAATTGCAATCACAATTGCAATCGCAATCACAATCTCAATCTCAATCATGGAAAGAAAAGGATCATGATCAATGCACGACCATAAATTGTATCCCTAGCTCTCAATCTTCACCTCTAGATCTCCCCTTTGGAACTGCAACAACCAACCATACCTTTTTTAGACATGCGCTCTTGGAATCTCCATGCTCCAAGATGGCATCTTTTTGCATGTCTCATGCAGGACTCCTAGATCGGCCATGGAGGGTACTAAAAATGTTTTCATGGACTTCAATGATCAAGGTGGTAATGGTGCAGCCACATCAAATGCATGTAGAGCTAGACACCAATGTGAACTTGAAGAAGATGATGATGGCGGTGAGTCTATGCTTAAGGAAGTGTTTAAAAGAGCAAAATCAAATGAATTTGATGGTGAGAAGAAAACTAGAGAGGATCTTGAAGCATGGATCAAGGAAATCAAGGATTTCTTTGATCTATGCATGTTTAGAAAGGAATCAAAAGTGAAGGTGGCAATTCTTCATCTACGAGGCATCATCAAATTGTGGTGGAAATCATGCATGCAGAGAAGAGCATGTGAAGGGCCAATTCTTTGGAAAGAGTTTTGAGAGCAAGCAGATAAGCCTTGTTGCTCTCCACATTACCAGATGGAAAAGAAAATGGAATTCTAATCCTTCAAGCAACATAAGGATAACAAATACAACTTGTCTGATGAAGAATATAAGGAGAAATTTCTATGTTTACATAAGTGTGCACTAGACATTTTTGGAGATGCCTTGAAGACCAACATGAGGATGACAAACACAACTTGTCTATTAAAGAGTATACAAAAAAATTTTGACATTTACATAAGTATGCACTATAAGTTTTTGGAGATGTTAGATGTGGTAGATTTTCTTGACGTGGTTGTAAAAGCAAAAAACCTTGAGAAGATGGAGAAGTTCAATATGAAAAAGGCATACAAATCAAGGTTTATCTCAACAATATATCATCCCCTAAGAACTATTTCAACAAATTAGAATGGACAAAGATCCATTAATTCTAGTAATGGTAAAGGAGGACAAACTACACGAAAGTAGATTGATACATGAACTACCAAAAACAAATATTTACAATGAGGGTTATTGACAAAAATAATTATTTTTATGTGTAATGAATTGTGAATAATTGTCCTTAGACCTATTCTTTGCTTGATCAATGTTGACTGCTCTGCCCACTTAGTCCTTTTTTTCATCCCTTTGGATCTCTTGTGTTTGACTTCCATGTCTCATACTTCCTTGGCATCTTAACCCACCTTGGTCACTAACACTTCCCCCTCTCTTGGGTCTTTCATCCCTGGCAGACCCTTGTTGTGGAGGATGTTTTGTGTAATATTGGACCACGTGAGTGGCCAATTCATGTTCCTTTGGTGTCAGTCCCTCTGCTAGATCCATCATAAGTTGACCCCAATCTACAAGGTGGGACATCCGAATGTGGCATTCTTAAGTGTTTAGAGTGGAGGGCTTGCTCCACAACGAATAGGTGTAGCGGATGAGTGCACCTTGATATGAATATCTCTGAATGATATTCCTAAAATCTAGTTTAGAACATTTCTTCAAAGTTTTTTTTTGTAACAAGGTGATAAGTATTTTATGCGAGCGTACCAAGCATATACAATGTTTACCAAGGGTACGATGCTCATGTCATAGACCAAGTCAAAATTCCCTTCGTTGAATCTTGGTGCAGAGATTTGAATCTCTTGAACATCTTGAAAATCACGGTCATCAATTCAAATATCTTCATACACACATTGGAAGCAACATCAGGCATATTCTTCAAGCATGGAGTCCAATGGGGAATTGTTGATACCATGTAGGCCATTGTAAGAGGTCCTTGGGGTGGACCAAAGTAAGGATAATTCAACCATTCAGAACTCCTAGGAGTGTTCCCTATCTTGATCATAAATGCTAGCCATGTTCATCTTCATGGTACTCATCCATAACATGGAAAGTAGATGATGTGCATAGGTACAGTGGACCTGTTGGAGTTAGACCTCTACGGAACCACACAAATGGCACGAGGAAGAAGAAGAAGCTTGGAGAACAACACACAATACTGAATGTATTACCACTAGAATGTACAAAGATAAGTAACCCATTAGGGCTATAGGCGTATATACAAGCCGGGGGAAAAAAACCTCCTAAAGAGGGAAAAAAGTGCCCCGATAGTCCTAGTGTGTTCACACACATCACTACCTATATCAACAAATCCCCCCTGTGAGTGATGCAGTGAACAAGGGGCTGACACTCATGTATAAGGAAGTGCCAAGCTATGTGGAATCAATACACAAAGGGAAGTAAGCCCAAAGTTTTGCCGAAAGCTTCAAACTTCTTCCTAGGCAGAGCCTTCGTAAAAAGGTCTGCAATGTTCTCCTATGTGGTGCACATATGCCAAGCTGATCTTCCCAACAGAGAATCTCACCCTAACACAATGATCATGCACCTCAATGTGCTTGGATCGAGCATCGAACATAGGGTTTCTCGCAACTTCCAATGCGCTCTGATTGTGAGTGAGGATGGTGGTGGCAGAAGACTGACCAACACCCAAATCAGCCATAAGGTGTCTGAGCCACACACACTCAACATTCGCTATGAAAGTTTCCCTATACTTAGCCTCACAACTGGAAGTGGCCATAGTAGGCTGCTTCTTTCTCAACCAAGATATACATGAGCTACCAAGCATGAGCAAAAACCATTGGTGGACACACGAGTGTCATAGTAACCAGCCTAATCACTATCTAAAAAAGCATGCAAATCTGGCGGTAGTGATCCCCCCTTGTGATAAAACAATCCAAGCAGCCGGGTACCACTCAAGTAGCAAAAGATGTGCATAACCGCCTGCCATTGCTTGACACCTAGGCAATGCATAAACCTACTCATCTATGAGACAAAAAACTAAATATCTGGCCGAGTAATGCATATGTAAATCAAGCATCCAACAACCTATTGATAGAGAACAACATTGGCCAAAACACTGCAATAATGTGTCAATATATTTTGTTTGACAAAAAGCCATTCCACCATCAACTTGCATAATCAGAATGTCCAAATATTGATGCAAATGCTCAAAATCAGACATCTCAAATGAGGCATGTAAATCAGCCTTAAAGTTAGTGATATGCATGTCATGAGGACGAGTGAGCAGCATATCATCAACATACACCACAATGATCAGAAGCACATCATTAGCATGCTTAACCTATAAGGTGCTTTCAGTTGGACTGTTCTCAAAACGATGTGCAATCAGATAGGCATGTATCTTCTCATACCAAGCACGTGGTGCTTGCTTTAAGCCATATAATGCCTTCTTTAACTTGCACACCTGGTTTTCATGCCCTTTCTGCACAAAGCCACGGGGCTGAAAAACATACACTTCTTCATGCAAGTCACCATTCAGAAATGTTGTTTTAATGTCCAACTGATGTACATTCCAACCATGATGAGCTGCAAGTGCACAGATGCTACAAACAATAGTATTCGGCAAGTAGTAGCAAAGGTTTCATCGAAATCAATGCCTCTTTCTTGTGCATAACCCTTTGCAACAAGCCTAGCCTTATGCCTGTCAACTGTTCCATCAGGTTTATGCTTCAGATTGTATACCCACTTAGTGCCAATGGAATTCTTGCCAGAAGGCAAGTCACATAAAGACCAAGTACCATTCTTCATTATAGCATCATATTCAGATTGCATAGCAGCCATCCAATTTTCTGAATTTTGTGCTTCATCAAATGAAACAGGCATGCAACCATAGCATAGCAATCTGATGCAAAAGAGGCACTATGAGAGCCTGAATGAGTACGATATGAAAGAGGTGCATCTAGTTTGTTGTCACGCAAAGTCTCCACCAACCATTTTGGCATAGTTTTTTCCTGTTCAATATCACCTCTCTCATCAACAAGTGCATCATGTAAATCTACATCAGAAATGGAATGATCTGCAATATCACATGAAACCTGAATCTACATCAGAAATGGAATGATCTGCATCATCACATGAAACCTGCAAAGGCTGAGAAGTTACCTCATTAGGACCATCACTAGACTATCCACCTATAAAAAGAGACAACAAAGTATCATACATGTCTTTGGAGCTAATAGATGTCTCCTTAGTACATGAAAGTAAGGGTTGAATAGCCTCTTCCACAAAAACAACATCACGGCTAACCAGAATGTGTTTAGTCTATGGATGATATAGATTATAGCCTTTCCTTTTTGCAGGCATAGAAAACTAGCAAAATTCAGATGACCAAAGCATGCATGCCAAAGCTTTGCATTTGACATAGCCTGAGAATCATGTACTACACATGCCGAATCATTTATAAATCTTTCATAGTCTATGAGCTTATACAATGCACGACATAAAATGCCAGAAGCGATAATGACATTGCTATTTGACAGATCATGAATTGTACATCTGTCATCAACAAATTTCACAACCAAGCCAATCTTGGCTAATGCAGAAATTGATAACAGATTTTTCTTGATCCTTGGCATAAACAAAGAATCTAACAAAGTGAAAGAACTACCATCAACAGTAGTCAAAATGATCTTACCAAATCCCATAATAGGATAAGAGGAGTTTTTGGCACATGTAACAGTATTCCCTATAGGGACAGACTCGAGTGAAGAGACAAAACTGCATTGCGAGGTAATATGTTTGGTCATCCCACTATCAAAGTACCAGACATCTGATTCTACTGCAGACATGCACTACTCATGAGAAGATGGGTCAAAATTGCAAACAGTAGTAAAAGCCCATTCTTCATCCTGCACAAGATTAGCAGACTCTGTTTTTGGTGTAGAGGCCTCTACAACAACCATTCTGGCCTCTTTCTTCTTTGCCTCTTTAGCAGCTAGTTTTGGACAGCTCTTAATGACATGATCATTTGCTTTACAGTATTTGCAAAACAATTTCTACTTTTCTGATTTCTTCTCATCTTTGTCTTCCTTCTTGAATGTGTAGCATTTTTAGATTTTTGCTTACTAGTAGAAGAGCTCCATTTTCCTTTGTCCTTCTGACTAGCCAGGAAAACTTAATCTGCAACATGCATTATAGACCTGTTCTGCCTAGACTCGTCTTCCTGCAACAAAATAGAAACTAAATCTTCAAATGTTAAGGCATTTGGATAGCCTTTCATCATCAAACAAAGAGTAGAAGCAAAACTCTGATATGAGTCAAGAAGACCATTCAGAATAGTCTGCACAAGTGAACTCTCAGGAAGGACTTCATCTACAGAAATCAACTATTCCTTCAAATCCTTGATCTTTGTCAGAAAAATCTCCATAGAATCATCTTCATTCATGTGCTCACTCTCCAACTATTTTCAGAGGTAAGCAACACGAGCCTCATTCCTAGCCAATGTGGTAAGTGTATTCCAAGCATCCTTAGCTATTCTACAAGAGCGAATGTGAGGAATAATGGCATGTTTGATAGACAAAGCTATCAATGCAAGTGTCTAAGCATCTCTACCATCCCAACAAATTTGTTCTACCATAGGTCCAACAGAAACAATAGCACAACAAGGAATCTGCAAAATATCACCATCTTCGATACCTTCTACATGAGCTTCAGTACCTATAGTTGTAACAGTTGCAGGTGTGATAGGACATTTTTGAACACCTTGCACAATGTTCCACAGTCCTTTTGCAACCAATACATGTTGCATCATATAAGCCCATAATGAGTAGTTGGTACCATCCAACTTATCCTCAACAGCCAACATATGGAATACATCACTGCTTTCAACCATGGCCGATGACTAAAATACCTTGATGCAAAAAATTGGTTGTATCTCTGTTGGGAATTGAACCCACAACCTCCCGGTTAGGAGTGCGATGGGCTAACCACTTGCCCCAAAAGCCATGGTTGAGGATTACTTCCTAATCCTCTCTCTTAAGGCGTGGTTCAACCATCTCCTACTAGGATTATGTGACATTCCTTCCCCTTAGATTGAGCATTGTCCTCAATGCTCACTTGTGGACCCTTTTAACTCTTGGACCCACTTTCCATGCATGAGCGCTTCCACCAACCTCAAACTCCAGCACATGGACCAAATTTGGACCTATCCCACCCTCCGTGGGTGCCCAAATGCCCATGGGCCTTCATCCAAGGCTAGTTTCACACTCACCACGGATAAGCGCTTTTTCAAAGTGCCCACGAATGAGGCACAAACCTCCGTCTCGCCCAATTTCTCAAGTAGGCTCTGATACCAATGTTGACATCAAATGCTAAAGTTTTGCCATCGCGAGCTTCTGTCACACACACATAGAGATTCCTCTTTTGTTCTCCTCCAGCCACGCCCAAACCGTCCCTTCCCTCATTTTGAATGATGAGAGAGCTTTCTCATTCTTGCCGCTACCAAACATGTGGAGTCATCCAAAATGATGCCATGTGGCATGCTCTTTAAGACCCCCATATATACATCATGTGACATTTCCTTCCCCTTGAAAGCATTTTCGTCCTAAAAAATGTAGATGAAATGTCCGTAATGGTAGAAGAAAGTGCTCGGACTTCCCTGAACCCCATGTACTTTATGTACATGGTCATCTCTATGTGCTGTTTCCACGTATCCTTCCCTTTAAGAAGTCTCATATGAGAGTTTGGTACCCTAATAGGTTAGATATATCTCTATCTCCTATAAACCCTAAAGAGAAGAGTCATAACTCTACTCCCAGTCTAACAAATTTCAATAACTAGATCATCTCATCTAGTCAAAGACCATCACTGGAGTAACATAATTGCTCCTCTCTAGAGTCTCCATGTGAGACTCAATCTAACCATCATGATTAACTGATCTCCCCCTTGTCTTTGATAGAAGAGTGCCACTTCTATCTAGACAACCTAAAAGTGAGAAAGTGAAACTCTCTCTCTCTCTCTATTCAATCTCTTCTAAGGAAAAGAGCCCTAACAGTGGAACCTATTCCACTTTCCCTTTCTCTTTGAAAGAGATTCTGTTGAATCCATTTACTCTACTCATAATTGAGAACAGGTACATAAGTTCTCCATGTTTTCCTTCAAAAATAGTGGAGAACGAGACACCCATGTGAAGGAAAATTACATTGAAAAGTAGAGTAAATGAATTCCTTGTGAAATAAAGACTAAGAGATGTTTCACAAACACCTCTTCTGTCCAAAGGAAAACATAGTCTATTCTTCTCCTATGAAGATATCATGTTTTCGTTTCCTTCTTTCTCTCTCAAAGAGCAGGAGCTAAAATGAGACCACTGAACTAAAGTGAGATCTCTCATGGATCTCTGAGTTGATTTCCACTTTCTCCTTTCCTTAAAAGAGAAACTCATGAATTTATTTAGTCCTCTCTTCCATAACTAATGCATAAACCCTCATTACACATATTCCTATGAAGATGGAGAACAGATCTTCTCTAACTAATGAAGGTGTATGTAGTGAAGAGTGGAGAAAATAAATTCCTAATAAGGGTCAAAGCCCTCTACTAAAATGGTCAGCAATGATGTGACATGATACCGTAAACACATGTGTATCCATAGTAAAGAACTATCTCTACCAACCATACTCTGTGCATGAATCTATATGGTCCAATCAAACTGATGGAACTATCCTTCTTGAAAAATTCAAAATGAGTATGTGATACCAATGGTGATAAAATCACCTATCACATTGTCTAATGGAAGAATAAATCTTCCCTAAAGTATGAAGGATAACTCCCAATCCTAAGGAGTCTACTAAGAGCTCTCCTCTGATCTAGTGAGACGTGATGCCATGAATGATGAGTCCTTTTCTCCTTGGCCATAGAAGAAGAGTGCTCAAAGGGAAGTCATTTCCACCGTCCCATACTAGTGAAAACTTCTTCCAATTTACGTTGTCATACCTACACTAAACCGAATAAATATATTCCATGTAATGGAATATATAGGTGGATTCTAATGAATCCCATATCCTAAAATCATGTCAATGGACTCAAATGAGTCCCATGTCCTCGAACTAGTTAGTTTGGTTCTAGTCAATATGACAATGGATATCCCTTTCTGTTCCAAACCAACTTGTTCCTAGGTACCAAGACTAAGTCTAAGTACTTGTCTATAGATCCCGATATACATATATATGTATTGGTGTTGAGAGCAGTATGGGCACCCAAGGACTGACTAGACAAGGAAGCCAGCGGAGAGAGTCAGAGCGAGGTGAAGGATTAAGTAGACAAAGCAGTCGACGCAAATCTGGCAGATAGGCCCTTCAAATTTTTCCAAATCAACATCTTTATAACAGTGATTCTTATCACTAACAATCATTGTAAATACCATTTCATATTTTTGTAGCTCCATTTTGTGCAAGCCAAGGAGTCCTTGAGCTTGAGAAGCCTTAGAAGTACCTACATATCAATTTTCGTATTTTTTAGACTCCGTTTAAGCCCTCAAATTGGCCCTGGAACCTAATTTTTAACTAGGCCGGACACTAGGTCTGGACAGGGCCAAAACCTAGTTAAAAACTATAAATAGAGCTAGAGAGCTCATTTTTGAGGTTAGCTTGTAATTGATATGAACTTGTAAGAGCTTTTTGAAAGTAATCTAAGAACTCCATTGCTTCTCACTCTTTGTCTTGTCGTGTGTGCGCGTGTGTGTGTAGGTGTGTGCATGTTAGTGTGCTTCTCACTCACGCACTTGTGCCTTCACTTGCTCGAGGTCATCATACCATCCTCATGTCTTCCCGGATTGACATTAAAGGAGGTGCTACTCATCATTGAGCTACACCAAATTTTGGCGCCGTTGCCGGGGATCGAGCTTTGAGGATGAGCGTGTGATGGTAAGACGTAGATTTGAGACGTTGGCGTCGTAGGTAATTTCTTTACTCTTCTTATTTTTCTCTTCCTTACCTCACCACCATCATCACCATCATCATCCTCACCATCTCCCACCTCCATCTCCATCATCGCGAAAAATTGCAGTTTTTTGACTATATCTCCTTCCTCCTTTCATTTCCCTCATTTCACTTGTGTGAGAAAGAGAGAGCGAACTGTTGTGTGCTATTTTTTGCATGTTTCTTGAGTTTGCTTGCAGGTATTGGCTATCCCATCACCTCCAACATGTTGCGCAGGTACGGAAATGTGCAGAACTGTCTCTGTGTCGCAGGCCTCTGTCAATCGCGATTGACAGAGAATTTCATCTTTTGGTAAAACTGAGTGCACCACAGTAGACTAGAGACCTTGCACATCACAAATCCACAAAAATTTTTGGAAAATTTGCATTTTTTCTGTCCATCGCGATTGATAGCATCAATCGTGATTGACACTGTCCATCGCGACGGACAGCCAGTCCATCGCGACTGACAGACCTCGACGGACACGTGTCCATCGCGACGGACACCCCTGTCCATCGCGTCCGACAAAAAAAAAATCGCGATTGATACCAATCCATCGTGACTGATACCAGTCCATCGCGATTGATACCGGTCCATCGCGATTGATACCAGTCCATCGCGACTGATACCAGTCTATTGCGATTGATACCAGTCCATCACGATTGATACCAGTCCATCGCGATTGATACCAGTCCATCGCGATTGACACCTGTCCATCGCGATCGACACCTGTCCATCGCGATTGACAGCCAATTTCGGCCAATTTTTTAGGGTTTTTTAATCTGAGGATTTTGGCTAATCTTAGGCATGAACATTTCACTCTAGAGCACATAAGGAGGCCATAAGAAAATAACTTGAGAAGTCCTGTGTGCCTGATAGCCTGTTTGAACCCTGTTTTAATCCATGAAGCCTGAACTGACATAACTTTCTCATATGAAATCCGTTTGCTGTGATTCTTGTTTTGTTGGAAAGCTTTTGGGGAAGTTGACCATACCCCGAGGTAGGAAAACTGAGGGATCCTTGGGATTGTTTTCCATAAAGGCAAAGGATAATTTGGTCTGTGAGTTACATGCATGAAAGTGGTCTATTGTGTCATTTGAATCTAAGTCTTGAGCTAACTGTGGGACTTTTACAGGTCCAGTAAGAGCACTTGAGGGCATTCTAAGCAAGAGTAAGTGCAAGCTTGGGAACACGCGTCCTGGGCACACCAGGGCAACAACACAAGGAAAGAAACTCAAGGTTGGAAAATCCTCAACACCCTCTATCAATTCCTAGCTTAGGCTAAGAACGACTAGTGCTAGGAGTAAGTCAGGGCAACGATAGGCATCAATCAAGTTGAAGACTACCTATGCACTCAAGTTCAAGATTAAACATAATCTCTTCGTGAAGAGATAACCTTAAAGGAAAGAATCTAACGTGGAACGATCAACTTACAGTGCGAAAATTAACTCAAATATTCCTGACGACGTGATTTCTGACAAGAGCATAAACACGGTAACTACTAAAAGGAATCAAGTAACTGATACAAAAGAACTCAGCAACGAGGTTGTACTTGGGCAAATTTGGGCTATTCAATTAGGCTTATGAACCTTAGATCAAGGCGACATCTAGGGAGAGATAGACAAAGTCTTAGGTCTTCAGAGGCTAGTGTCAACCACACTGCTAGGTCTTGGGCCCAGCAATTGAGCCACCACTCGCATTACCCTAGCTCTGAGACTAGTGCATCAGAGATGTCTCAAGGGATGGACAGACCTACGAGAAGTTCAGGAGTGCCATACTTGCACAGGGTAGAAGGCCCGTACAAGACGCAGCTGGAAACCTTAGGACCAACCGATTAGGTGCTAGCATCTATGAGGACGGTCTAGGAAGATCCGTGGTCCAGATTAAAAACCCTGACCAATCCATAGGACTAGAGCACCCAGCTGTCAAGTTTGAAAATGGAGCATGAAGGGGTTTGGAGTGTAGAAGAAGAGGAGGAAGGAGCCTCAAAACCCAGCGGATATGCGTGGGAGCCTCAAAACCCACATAATGATCTCTCTTGAGGCAATACTCTATATATGATGTATATATATGAATATGGGGGTAAGGTCACATGACCCTTACATCCCCAACAATCTCCCACTTAAGGGTCAATGTGACCATAAGTGGTAACATATACAAAGAATGATGTAGGCCTATACAATAATGTACAGGAAGAGTCCGGATCTCTACCCATACCAGATCAGCCTACACCAACTGCCTCGAACAAGGTGTATCCATGCACCTCAAACTGCTTTAGACTCATATCGATAAGAGTCGAGCGCACATATGACTGATGCAAGAACTGATGAAGTTCTTGCAAAGCTCTCACTCGCTCTATGCCTATGTCAATCATCGAACGACTGACAACTCCAAGTGCAAATGCTCCAATAGCAACTGCAATATCTGGTCTCGAGCATAACAACTCGTACATCAGACTCCCGAATGCTGACGAAACATGTGCTATCCTGGCTAACCTAAGTATGTCGGCCATGCTTGTATCCAAGGCATCCAAAGCACCATCATCAAGACCAACATGTCTTGAAATATCTGTGTCAACATCTGGCATGAGCGAATCCAAGAATGACTGCATAACTGCTGACTCCTCAGCATCTAAATCAGCCATGCTATCAACCAAGGATGTATCTAGCTGTGCATCCTGAGAGCTAATATGCTCTACCATACACTGTATACCATGAGAGCTATCGTGCTCTACCAAACCAAGTGTATCATCATGCTCCACATGAGCTAACTGCACAACATCAACACCAAGATCAAACTGATGATCAAACTCTAACTGAGTATCATCACAATGCTCTACATGAGCATCCACATCATGCTCTAAAGCATCCAAATGATAATCCAAAGTGTGCTCTATAAGAGCATCCATATGATCAAAACAATCATGCTCTCCATAAGCATCATGAATGTCAATAGACCTATCTGTAGGTAGATAAAATGAGACATGACGAGTCTCACATCGCACATAAGGCTGAACTCCCACTGAGACGAGAGTGTCTCTCACATGAAGTACCTGTAGTGGATACCTGTGCCCAATCCTAGCACCTCTGACAAGCATAAGCTGTCCCAACTGCAACTGAAAATGATGCTCACCAAGGAATGCATAATATCTGCTCTCCTGTAACTGGCTAACTAAAATCAAGCTCATAGGGAATGAAGGCACATAGCGTACATGTCTGAGTATAAGTGATGCTCCACTAGGTAGCATAAGGCATATATCTCCTGCACCCTCAATGTCATATGATGTACCATCACGCAAGTGCACACATCCACGACTCTCACCTGAGAATCGACAAAACCACTCACGATGTGGAGTAACATGAAAACTGGCTAATGCATCAAGCAACAAAGCCATATGTGTGCTATCCAATGAACAAGAGGAATCCTGAGATAAACCATAGGAGAAAATGACATCACCATCACTGGCATAATCAACTATCATAGACTCTCCTGAAATCACTACCTGACCTGAATCACGTGCATATCTCTGACGTCGTCATCGCATCCGTCTGAAGCAACATCGTCGAATATGGCCCTCATGACCACAGTGCCAACATCGAAGTCGTCGATGTGATCTATGTCTCACATGAGTCAATGGACTCGCATACATATCATGTAGTCTTTGCCATAATGCACTACTCGTCTCCTCATACATAACAGACTCATATATAGAATCCACAAGCTGTAATCGGATAGTGGAGCTGGCCAATGCATCCATATCCATCCATATGTAATAAAGTAAGTTGGTGATCTAGGGATCCGATTGGTTCAGACAGATCTGAAATCGGATTCCGTTTGGTCATTCGTTTGTGTGGCCAAAGATCTCGAGTCTAGACTTACTGGTAGGTCATTTACTCTTGTAACCAAGTAATCCACTTAGCCTAATGGTTAAGACTCAAGGGTGTGAAGGACGAGGTCTTGGGTTCAATCCCCATGGAGTACATGGGAAGAGTATTTTGCCCAAAGAGCTCTAGAACCTTCTAGAAGCATCCACTGGACACTTGGCGCACATGTAGTTACATGGCTGACACTTGGATGATTAGCATTCACCTGCCCAAGAAGGTAGTCCCCTGGAGAGAGCTATATATAGAGGCATTTGGTTGGGAGGAGAGTCATTCATTCATGAGCATTTCCAGTCGCTACGCTGTTGCATTGGTATCAGAGCTTTCACTCCATAGTTTTCTTCTTCATCTTCTTGCTCGTGACTTTTGGCGTGCGAATTCTGCTCCCGCCCGCATTGAGATGTGTGTCGCCATCATTCTTATGCTTTAGCATAGAGCAAAAGAATACTAAAAAGAAGTAATCGCTGCTGTGTTTGGCGAGGGATTCGAACTCCCGCCCCTCTGTTGGGAGCGCGCTACTCTATCTAGAAGAGCACCACCGTCCGCGTGAAGATATAGCAGAATTATTGAAGAAAGTCCTAAAGAAGATCACAAACAAGGGCCAAAAAGGTTGATCCTCTCTGCTGCAGGTCCGCGGGTGATCGAACACGGGACCTGTTTAAGCGAGCGTGTCCGCCTATCCATTAGCCCACAACAGTTCACGGGAGTATTGCTGAGAACGTGATTAATTTTCCTTAATTCGCGCTGAAGCAAACATCTTCACCCGGCCAAAAAAGCTGAACTACCATCGGGAGGGCGCCGGGATTCGATCCCACGACCTTGCAGAGAAACTTCAGGGCTTTATCCACTGAAGTAAAGGTTCTTCGTGATTTCGTTCTCTGCATAACATATACAATTCAATTAAATCTCTGCTCTGCTAATCCCGAGCCGAGATCATCTCATTTTGATTAACCTTTGGAGTTTGCTTATTTCCCCATCCGAACCCGAGTACATTTCTGTGGTGGTCCAAGCTGTAGAAAGCTAAAAGTTCGAGCAAAGTTCAACAGAAGTGGAGCTGTGGAGTGAAGATCTGGAGGCCTATCTTCGCCATAATTCTAGCACTTTCGGCTAGAATCAAGTCGACCTCAACAGACCAAATCATCAGGGACGATTTCTTGTGATATTCTTGCATAGCTCTTTTTGATTTTGTTGCACACACCACCTGCGTTAGGAATACTTAGTAAGTTTAATAACGCTTTGTGTGCGATGGAGGGGACTTCTAGCCACGTTTCGCTTACAAGTACTACTAGTGCGTCCATGTATGTTTCCATTCCTATGTTAGTAACATCCTCATTCATGACTAGACCACCAATAGTTGCACGTGCATTGCATTCATCTGCACCTATGGTTTCAAATACTAGTCATGCGTCTGATGCATCTAAAATAGAATCAGCGACTGTAGCATTAGACGTTGAGGATTCTGCGAGAAAAGGGGAAACAAACACTACTTTAACCGAGAGGAAAGATATGGAAAGTAGGATGTTGCTAGTTGAGCAAAAGCTTGGACAGTTGTCCAGTATTCCGGATGAGGTTGCAGTACTCCGTCAATCTGTTGATGGAATCCAGGATCACCTTAAGGCCATTCTGAACTTACTTCAGACGCCTAAGGATATCAGTAAGACTATTTTAGGTAGTCACACAGATACGATCGCAACTTCATCGATGTCTGTTAGGATGGAAAAGGATAAGGGATTATCCTCTCCCCATACAGATATGTTTCCTTTAGCGGGAAGTATGAGCCGTCTGAGTCTAGCGTCTTCTACTCCCTTGTGTGTTGCTTCGGTAGGGATGTTAGAAACTCATAACCGCCCTGTGGATCTCTCTTTGGGAAAAGAGATCCGTCCTCCTTATTTCTCTGGAGAGGATAAGGATAGGAATAAGGACGCGGTTTTGACTTTCTTAGAGAAATGGAAAGATGTCCATGAACTCAAACATACCCCCGATCATGTGAGGGTAGTAGAAGCAAGTTTGTCGCTAGGACCGAAAGCTTATACATGGTGGATGAGTCTCTCTGAGACTCACAAGAAACCTACCACTTGGAATGAATTTTCCCATCTTTTCAAGAAAGAGTTTCTCCCCGAGAATGAGGAGGAACGCAATTGGGAAGCATGGGATAAAATTCAGCAGAAGGGTAGACCGCTATTGGTGTATATTTCAGAATACAGAGATGTAATTCTGAAGTTAAAGAATTTAGATGACTTCCATCGACTTCGCGGTTTTGTCAAAGGACTTAACCAGCGAATTCGTAATGAAGTTAAGAGGCATGCGCCTAAATCCCTTGAAGAGGCGATTAAGGTCGCACAGATTTATGAGGACAATTCACGTTTGGATGTCCCGCAGGAAAGCAGTTATTCCCAGAAGAATAACGGTCAAGACACCCGTGTTTGGGACACAATGATATGTAATTTGGAACTAGAAATCCAAGGATTTAAAGACACCTTGGACTTCCAAATAATGAATATGGATCGGGTAGATCTCGTTTTAGGGAGAGAGTGGCTATGGAGTCTAGGACCTTCATTGACCAGGTGTTATTTTACAAATACTTTGGAATTCCAGCGTGACGGTGTAGTGTATAAAATCAAGGGTGAGCATGATGTTCCAAGTATCCCTTTGATATCATACACTGAACTTCAGAAACTTGTCAATAAAGAAGCCATGACTCAAGCTTTTCTTGTCCTTGGCACAGATGTAATCAATTCTGATAATATAAATCAAGTTTCTTATGTCTCGTCCTTTATTCCTCGAGAAGTTTATGTTAAATTTAACAATTTAATGAAGGAATTTAAAGATGTGTTCCCTAAGGAACTCCCCTACGGCTTGCCACCCTCTCGTGGAAACATCGATCACATTATAGATCTGTTTCCGGGTACCAAGCCAAAATCTCAAAACCCATACCGCCTCCCCTATGTCCAGAATCAGGAGGTGGAAAATCAAATCCAAGAATATTTGGATAAAGGATTTATCCGCCCAAGCCAGTCTCCATGGGCAGCACCCATCCTTCTAGTGAAAAAGAAAGATGGAACTATGAGGCTGTGTGTAGATTATAGGGCGTTAAACAATCTTATGATAAAGAACAAGTATCCCATGCCACTAGTCGAAGATCTTTTCGATAGTTTAAAGGGGGCTACAGTCTTTTCTAAGATTGATTTACGCCAAGGTTATCATCAGATCAGAATCAAAGATGATGATATTCCTAAAACAGCCTTTCGAACAAAGTTTGGTCACTACGAGTTTTTAGTGATGCCGTTCGGGTTGACAAACGCACCCGCAACATTTATGACTTTGATGAATCAAGTGCTTAAGCCGTATTTGGGAAAATTTGTTGTAGATTTTCTCGATGATATTCTGATCTACAGTAAAGATCATGAAAATCACTTAGAGCACTTGAAAAAAGTTTTTCAACTTCTTTGCGATAATAAACTTTACGGTAAAGAGTCAAAATGTGAATTCTTTACCCCAGAAGTAAAGTATTTAGGTCATATTATTTCCGCGGAAGGAATCAAAGTTGACCCGGAAAAGGTCCAAGCGATTCTTGAATGGCCTGAGCCCAAGACGGTTCGAGAACTACAAAGTTTTCTCGGATTGGCAGGATATTATCGGAAGTTTGTGGCTAGATATGCCAAGATTGCAGTACCTTTGACGGATCAACTCAAAGGGAAGCATCAAAAGTTAAATTGGAAAGAAGAGCAATCAAAGAGTTTTCAAGAACTTAAACTTGCTTTAGCATCGGCCCCGGTTCTACAGATCATAGATCCGAACAAGCCTTTCCAATTAGAGACAGATGCAAGTTCATCTGCAGTAGGAGCAGTACTAAGCCAAGATGGTCGACCAATAGCTTTCGAGAGTAGAAAGCTAAGTCCTGCTCAGCAAAACTACTCTACCTATGAGCGAGAGATGTTCGCTATTATAAATGCTCTAAAGAAATGGCGCCATTATCTATATGGATCAAAGCTGACCATAGTTTTTGATCAAGAGAGCATAAAGTGGTTTGCAAACCAACCTGATCTTAGAGGTAGAAAAGCAAGATGGGCCGAACAGTTACAAGAGTTCGATTATGAGCTCAGGTACAGAAAAGGAAAGTTCAATGCAGTGGCAGACGCCCTAAGTCGGATGCCTATGTTGAACAATCTAAGTTTTGTACAAATTCAAAGTGAATTTATTTCAACTTTGAAAGGAAGCTGCAAAGAGGATCCAAGCTTCAGTCAAGCATGGAAAGCAGCTGAACAAGATAAACAAACTGAAGCAAGTACTTCTGAGAGAAAGTTTAAACACTATTCTCTCCAAGATGAATATTTGCTTTATAAAGGTAAGGTTTGTGTCCCAAGTATAGTGGACATACGAAATCAAGTACTTTTCGAATGCCATGATGCTCCAAGTGCAGGACATCCTGGTATTAACCGAACCTATGAGTTAGTGAAAAGACATTTTTATTGGCCTAGTTTGCATCGTGATGTGCAAAACTATGTGTCTAAGTGCCATAAATGTCAAGTAAATAAGTTTGAACGACTTAAAGTTGGAGGATTGCTACATCCTTTGGAAATTCCCAAAGGAAAGTGGGAAAGCATTTCCATGGATTTCATTTCTGGATTACCCCGCACTCAGAAGGGCTTTGATTCAGTCTAGGTTGTAGTTGATCGATTGACTAAACTTGCTCAGTTTATACCAGTCAAGACTACTTATAAGACTCCAGAACTTGCAAAAATATTTGTAAATCAACTTTATAGACTCTATGGTCTTCCAGTAGACATAGTTTCTGATAGAGATGCTCGATTTACAAGTCATTTTTGGCGAGCAGTCTTTAGTAGACTTGAAACTAAACTAAGTTTAAGTACAGCTGAACATCCCCAGACGGATGGACAGACAGAGAAAGTCAATCAGATTTTGGAAGTCATACTTAGAGCTTATGTTACTTCCAAACAGACTGATTGGGAAGATTATCTTCCTTTAGCTGAGTTTGCCTATAACAGTGCCAAGAATACATCAACTGAATTTAGTCCATTCATGTTGATGTACGGTTTCCAGCCTAGGTCTCCTTATGCAGTGGGACTTCATAATGAACGAGTTCAAGCAGCTCAAGAGTTCCTTCAAGACATGAACTTTAAGCTTAAATTAGCTAAAGAAAATTTAAAGAAAGCTCAAGATCGTGCAAAGGCTTATGCCGATCCAAAGCGAAGAGATGTTACTTTTCAGGTTGGCGATCAAGTTTATCTTCGTATTCCTGAAAGATCGGAAAAGTTCAAGACTGGTCAATGCGCCAAGTTGTCGCCTAGATATTGCGGTCCTTTTCCAATCACCAAGAAAGTTGGTTTGTGGGCTTATGAATTACAACTTCCAGATGATAGTTGGATTCATCCAGTGTTCCATGTTAGCCGACTTAGGAAGAGTCTAACAGATTCAGATAATCTAGTTGGACATCAGGTCATACTTCCTATTCCAGTAAATGAAACAGTTCCTCATGAACCTGAAAGGATACTTCGCACCCGAGATAAACGTACAAGAAGCCACTTGTATGAAGAGTGCTTAGTAAAATGGAAGGATGGAACTGAAGAAAATTCAACATGGGAAAAAGTTTCCACAATCCAACGACGTTTTCCAGCTTTCAAGTTTTAAGTTGGTCCCAAATAAAGAAGGTTTTCTACTTTCAAGTTTTTAGTAGATAAACCGATCATGTTCTTCAAGATCTAGAATATGATAAGGTTTTTTACTTTCAAGTTCTAAGTAAATAACCTGTTTGAATGAATGCATGTTCTTCAAGTTTTAGAACATGAGGCTCGGGGGTTGCCTACAGTATATATAGCTCTAATTTTCGAGGACGAAAATATTTTCCAAGGGGGGAAGAATGTAATAAAGTAAGTTGGTGGTCTAGGGATCCGATTGGTTCAGACAGATCTGAAATCGGATTCCGTTTGGTCATTCGTTTGTGTGGCCAAAGATCTCGAGTCTAGACTTACTGGTAGGTCATTTACTCTTGTAACCAAGTAATCCACTTAGCCTAATGGTTAAGACTCAAGGGTGTGAAGGACGAGGTCTTGGGTTCAATCCCCATGGAGTACATGGGAAGAGTATTTTGCCCAAAGAGCTCTAGAACCTTCTAGAAGCATCCACTGGACACTTGGCGCACATGTAGTTACATGGCTGACACTTGGATGATTAGCATTCACCTGCCCAAGAAGGTAGTCCCCTGGAGAGAGCTATATATAGAGGCATTTGGTTGGGAGGAGAGTCATTCATTCATGAGCATTTCCAGTCGCTACGCTGTTGCACCATACATGATCGGGCATATCACGAGGCCTCTGTGCATCTCTATGCACATACATGTGTAACCCTGCACGAACCAATGTATGCCACATCTGAGCTTTCCATCTCGGAAAGTCAGTGCCATCAAACCGAGAAGACACCATGCTGGCAATCCAATAGACTAGCAATATAACAAGAGACTAGAAACAATACTCTATCATGAATAGGATCACACCTGCATATCCATATGCATAACTCACATCACATATATCTCACTGGAGAAGAAAACCATGTGAACCACCTGTCACATAATCATGCATCTAGCATGCACATAAAACTATGAGCATAAGCCTGCTCACCAAGTCTCCAAAGTGACCAAATAGATGTGAAAGAATCCTGGGAAAAATTCGACAGAGTATCCCCTGAAAACTGAGCAATCAAACAAGATAACCAATCACCAAAGAACAATGAATAATCTGTCACCACCTGTCACTGATGTAATCAAGGATAATGGAAAATACATATACCCATAAACTAATGGCAATACATGCCAATACAATGGCAATACAACTCCCACTCAAGAATAAATCCTGCAAGATGGTCCAATCTATCACAAATAACCTGTGACCAAGTCTAAGTGAATGGAGATAGTCAATGATCCAAAGCTATCGCACAAGCTTCAAGATCCACTAGAGCTCTCTTCTAGCATAAAAGCCGATAAAATTTCGGCAGCATCTCCTCTGTAAAATGGACTCTAGAACCAAAATAACCATGTGGGAATCACCATCCACATATGCCAAGAATCACACTGGCAAATATATATCAGTCAATGACCAAATGCTAATAATAGTGACAAACGAATGTGTAACCGAGGCTCCAATCTGGATCACGTACCTGCAAAGAAAACAAAGATACAAGTACTAAACAAGATCCAAAATCAACTCTCACAAAATTGTGTGCAACTGGTAACTAAATCCATAACCAAGTGGCATAAGCAAGATATAGACCACAATGCCACTATACATCCATGATCGAACTCATGATGACATAAACCTCAAAGAAGAGTATACCACAATGTCATCTTACATGCCAAACACGTGACAAGATCATGCTCTACTCGCATATGGAGGAGCTACCACAATGATCATACATGTACAATGCTTTGAAGCTTTGAAAATAAGAGCTTGCACACCATAAATTCTCTCTCGAAGAAGTTCCAAAGCAAATTCAACCTCCAAGTGTAATTAGGGTTCGTTTGATAAAAATCTGCTGCTCTATGTTTTGTTGTTTCAGTGGTGATAACCTCTAAATCTAAACTTTTGGTCTTCAGCAAACTTCAAGATCTAACTGTTGGCTACATAACGACATAAAGAACACCTCAATCGGAGGTGCGTAGCTCAAGATATGTTCAAAACAAGCACCTGCTGTCAATTTCACTTTCACTTGCAACAATACTGCTCTGTATTCTGCACTTTCGGCAATCTAAAACTCAGAATCTGTATCTGAGTTCTTCTACAAAGTTGTAGCTATCTTTCCAAGCTACGAGTAGCAAGTTGAATCATTGCATTCCGAGCTGTAGAACTCAAGTTATGACAAAAAAACCGACCTGTTGTTCTACTCAATGTAGATTCGCCTTCTACAATACTCTGCGTTTTTTGAATTTTCGGCACTTCAGAAGTCCGAACCAGGTTCTGCTCCCTTCTGTGAAGTTGTAGCTCTCTGTGTTAGCTACACACAGAACTTTAAAACGCGTCAATCCGAGTTTCATAGCTCAAGTTACAGCTGAAATACTGAACTGCTATCAAGAGATGTCGACCTGCACTTTCACCTCTTGTGACCTAAGCTTCCATTGAAGCTTCTTGCACACCAGCCCTCAGCATGCTCTGATATCAATGAAGGGGTTTGGAGTGCAGAAGAAGAGGAGGAAGGAGGAGATGGAGGGAGAGAGAAGAGAGGAACGACGCGCGGATATGCGTGGGAGCCTCGAAACCCACATAATGATCTCTCTTGAGGCAATACTCTATATAAGATGTATATATATGAAGATGGGGGTAAGGTCACATGACCCTTACATCCCCAACAGAGCATACTTGGAGAAAGAAGGAACCACATACGTAGTCACCAGTCACCCAGATAGGACAGACGAATTTGGGAATGTGATCTCAAAAGCGAATTTAGGTGACCTGGAGCAAGGAAACATAGGCGAAGAGCCCAGGACCCCTCGAGGTAAATCTGTTCTTACTAGAATCCTCAATCCCGAGTGGGTTCCCCAAGACAACAAGAGTATAGATCTGCTTCTGGACCGAGAGACTGACGAAGCCTTTTGGAGGTATAAATCTGATCGGCCAAATGATATAAGAACAATCATGATCTATGAGTTCAAAGATCCTGATAGCCCAGGTAGAGTGACCTACCTAGATCATGCTTTAGAGAGAATCTTTGTGGTTACAGAACATGATAGGCATGCTTACACTTGGAAAGGTGAATTCGTTTTCCCCCAACCAAGATCGAACGTGTCCTATGGCCACCCGGAAGTTGGAACGTCCCATGCTCATGGAGTTCAGAGAGACATAAAGAGAGACAGACCTGAGGTAAGCTTTGCCAACTCCTTGGGAAGAGGAAGAACGAGAACGGAAACAAATAGAGTGGAACTTGAGGGACATAGAGCCCCAGGGAACCGAAGAAATGCGGATGAATTCCCTCTACCAAGACCAAGAGAGCACACGAGGACCCTGAGACCAACCCAACTAGTTAAGTCCATGAAAAACTACTTCGATGGCATTGGAGATGCATACGATCATGTGGCTGAGTTTAGGCAAGTCTTGAGAGCTGAACAAGTGGAGGATCTATTCACGCAGTACAATGCCTTTGGTCTAACGCTTAGGAACACAGCCCTTACGTGGTTTCAACCATTGAATGAGAGACAATTCAGGAGTATAGACCAACTCCTAGAGGCTTTCATTATTGAATTCTCTAAGAGTGGCATAAGACATAATACCTCCTCGCTGATTCACAGCTTCAAGCAAACCCCTCAAGAAACCGTGAGACTTGCAGGAAGAAGATTTAGGCAATACTTAGAAAGATGCCCTGTTTCGGAGCTACCCACGCCAGCTAAGCAAGTGGCTTTATTCTTGGATGGATTGCTAAGTACCAAATTGAGATCTTATGTGTACTTGAAGGACCCTAGGACCATAGAAGAGTGTGTACGCATGTGCATTGACATCGAGGATAACCTAGGGGAGGAGTTAGAGCTTTCCAAGATATACAAAGATTTAGATAGTGCCTCTAGCCTCTCTTCCATGCAATCCACATCAATTGAGGAACTTGCAGAGAAAGTAGCTCAGAAATTAGGTGTCACTAGCAAACAGATCCCAAGGTTTGCCCCAGTGAAAAGATGCTATACTTGTGGTGGCGAACACATGGCGAATGTATGTCCCATTATGGCTCAACCCCAAGTAAATCTTAGTAGCCAGTGTTGGGGATGTAAGGGTCATGTGACCTTACCCCCATATTCATATATATACATCATATATAGAGTATTGCCTCAAGAGAGATCATTATGTGGGTTTCGAGGCTCCCACGCATGTCCAAGCGCGTCGTTCCTCTCTTCTCTCTCCCTCCATCTCCTCCTTCCTCCTCTTCTTCTGCACACCAAAGCTGCAGTTTGAGGTGCATGGATACACCTTGTTTGAGGCAGTTGGTGTAGGCTGATCTGGTATGGGTAGAGATCCGGACTCTTCCTGTACATTATTATATAGGCCTACATCATTCTTTGTATATGTTACCACTTATGGTCACATTGACCCTTAAGTGGGAGATTGTTGGGGATGTAAGGGTCATGTGACCTTACCCCATATATTCATATATATATACATCATATATAGAGTATTGCCTCAAGAGAGATCATTATGTGGGTTTCGAGGCTCCCACGCATATCCGCGCGTCGTTCCTCTCTTCTCTCTCCCTCCATCTCCTCCTTCCTCCTCTTCTTCTGCACTCCAAAGCCCTTCAGCCAGTACTGCACCATAGAGTGAAGATACACAAATCATACAGCACAAGACTGCCCATACAATAAGCAAGCGGTTATGCAAACTTACCCTCAACCCTATCCACCGCAGGGAAGATACCAGAACCAGTACCCTCCACAGCCATATGGCAGGCCACAACAACCTTATCAGCAACCCTACCAAAACCAACAAAGGCCTCAGCCTGTGTTAGCTCAACAGCCCCCTGCTCCAGCTAATGTAATTCTGGTAAAGTATGCGGCTGCAGAAGAGAACCTGAATAGAGCTATAGTCCCTGTAACACCATTGCTTTCTGAAAGTGACCCGAGTGACCATAGCTTTGATTCAACGCATATTGACAGCCCCCAGGCCTACTACATGCAATCTCCTGAACATGGTGATTCATATTATAGTGAAAAGCCAAATGAACCTAGTTGGGAGTCAGATTACACAAACGTCATGTATGCAAACCCCAACCCTAGACCTCAACCTAGGCAAGTAAGACCTCCATTCCCTAGAGGACCGTGCTACAGATGTCAGGGGGATCACCTCATTCGTGATTGCCCCTTACCTCCACCTACACAACCCCAGTCAGTGACAATTCAAGGCTTTTGCCAAGATTGTGGAAAGGAGCATCTCTTACGAGATTGCCCAAAGAACCCCAATAATATGCCAAAAATCACTCCTATCAACGTTATTGGGTTAGTTGTAGACTCTACAGGAAGTGTGACGTCCACTGCACCAGTACAGGTAGTCACTAGAGCTCAAGCATTGCAACAAAACCAAGGGGTAGGCCAGGAAAAGAGCCTAGAGGCTAGTGAAACTGAGAGCATAACCAAGAAGAGGACTAGAGCTTGGAGAGATAGTCGTGAAAGAATGAAAAGACAATGGGCAAAAAAGATGAGTGAACTTGAGGAAAGCCTTAGAGAAACAAAGGCCAGGATAACTGAACTCACCTCTCAACCTCCCTCTCATACTACCCCACCACCACCATTCCCATCTCCATCTGAACCGCCACCTTCCAACCCGCCTCACCTAATCCCATCACCCCCTAGAGTAGGATCAGTCCTAGCAGATCCCACTCCCGAGGACCTTAATATGATGCTTAAAGCATATCAGGCCAGAATCCAAGAAGGGCCAAACGTAACTGATCATGAAAAGTGTTACCCTAGAGCAGAACTAGAGCTAGAACGAACCAAAATTTGTGCTAAGATGGTGGAATTGGCTCAGACCATGTTTGAAGCCAGTCACCTATTTAACATCTCTAGTTCAGCGAAGACACAGTTGCACTTTGATGGACTGTTAGAAAGAATAGAGAGGCTAATTGCACAATCAAAAAAGGAACCCGCCCCTCAAAATAAGGGCAAGGCAAGTGAAAGAGTAAGCCTTCCTGCCCAGGAAGTCTATGTGCCCAACTCTACGAAGCCAGACACATCTTCTTCTATGAATCGGTTCACACCAGAATTCCTACGAGAGATTCAAGAAGAAAAATGGGCTAAAGAAAGTGAAGTCCCTCCTCCCATTGAACTTGTGGATGATGCACACGACCAATTCCCACAAGACATCCCATCCATTTATGAGGAGCAGGAGAGCACCCAATCTCAGGAAAGATTAGACTTTGAGTCTAACTCTCTACAAGAATTACCCCACTTCACAGGCCCATGGGAAGCTAAGTCCACATGTATGAGAGCACCCACAGTCATGGTACGAAATGAGGACTCAGTCATACCTAGGAACATAGAGGTAGTGAAAAACACTAAAGTTCAGTGCAACCTCACTTTAGAAGAGCTACTCAAAGTAAGGCCAGAGCTATGGAAACATGTAGCCAGACAAGTGCCAGACATAGCGAAATCGCGCTCCCAAGTAGGATCTCATAGAACAGTGCCAGAAATACCCTTGGACAAGATAAGAGATATGAGTGAAGGTGAAGAGGGAAACACTTATCTTCCCATTACACATCAAGGATACACAACCAAGGCAATTCTCGACTCAGGTGCAAGAGTTTCAATTGCTACCACTTCCCTATGGAAGCGTTGGGGCAAGCCAGCACTCAGGCTCACGAGGATGAAATTGCAGATGGCTGATGGTCACATAGAAAGACCCTTAGGTTTGCTAGAAGGAATAACTCTCACCACATGTGGTGTTGAGTTCGAGCATACATTCGCTATATGTGACTTTAGCAAAAATCATGCCTATGAAATGATCTTGGGACGACCTTCTATGCGACAGTTGCAAGTGGTACAGGACTGGGGAACCAATTCCTTGTACCTGCAACACTTAGGTGTTACGACCAAAGTGAATCTTAAAGATTACTCTCATAGAGATGTCCCTCCTATCCAATGGAATCCCATCCATAGAGCCAAAGATGATACGGAATCTGTGCATTCCATAGGATCACGATCCTCATGGATGCATGAAGACACCCACTTATGGATGTGTAAAGTGGCAGTAGAAGAGGAGAAAAGAGAAAAGGCCAGAGAAATAGGTGCAAACGAAACACATAGACCCATTCAAGACCCAGCCTATGCACCTGTAGTATTTCCTGATGAAGAATTTGAACCCCATGGCTAGGCAGAAATCTTAGCAACAATGGATGTAGCCATCAATGAGGAACAATGGACACCCCATGTTGCTCTAGCACAATGGTAAGTACCACGTTAAGAAGCTTCACCTCCTTAATGTCAATCCGTGGGAGAGGTAGGAGTGATATGAAGATCGTGAACGTGAGATGATGTGAGAGTGAAGGTGAGAAGCACAAAGATGCACACACACATACACACACACAATGAAGAGACAAGCAAGACACAATGGAAGGTGAGAAATTAGCTCTATTACTCAAGAATACTCTTACAAGATCAAACTAGCTCTAAGCTCACACTAGCCAACATGAACCAACCTCAAAAATGAGCTCTCTAGCTCTTTTTATAGTTTCTAGACTAGTTTTGACCGGTTTCACATCTAGTGACCGGCCTAGTTAAAAAATAGGTCCTAGAGGCTATTTGGAAGGGTAAACGATGTCTAAAAATAACGAAAATTGGTACGCGCATTCTACCTAAGCTCCTCAAGCTCGAGGACTCCTCGGCTTGCACAAAATGGAGCTATGGATTACAAAATGGGGTTTTGTCTATATTACATATGTTACAAGAGTGATGAAAATCACTGTTGGATGTTTGAAGAAATAATAAGAAACATATTTGTTTGAAAAAATGATCCGACTGGCTCTCTGCTCCGTCTTTACATGCTTCCATGTCGTCTGTGCCTCTGACTGTGCCTCTGACTGCTTCCAACACCCCCCTCCCTCTCGCTTCTGTCGTCCTCGACAGAACCTTGTTGTGCGGTCTGCCGGGTGTAGTTTTGTAGGAGGTCGTGAGCGAGGGTGTGCTCAGATACTCGAATGCCTCGGGCCAGATCAGCCTCGAGCTTCTCCTAGTCGATCGGTTGCGGTTCGTCGGGTGGCGGGAGTTGATAATGCGTGGAATAAACCATTCGTTCACAGGCAAAAAGTTGCAATAAATGTGTGGGCCTGCTGATGAATACCTCGGAATGGTATTCCCAAAACCCGGTGGTGAACATCTCTTCAAAGGTTTGTTTGTAGCATGCCGGGAGGTATTTTATCCTACAGTGGCAGGCATAACACACCCGGAGCGATGGAGTTGTGCTCATGTCATATACTAGATCAAAGTTACCATGCTCAAATCCCGGGGTGTTTACATGCGGTGCCTTGACGCGTCGGAAGACTTTAAATATCATTTGCATCATGTCAAATATCTTGACAGTCATATGCGCGGCGATATCATCCATATGCTTCAGGCGAGGGAGCCAGTGACGGATTGTGGCCATCATATAGCCAACAGTGGGTAACTCGGTAGGTGGCTTGAAATAGGGGTAATTCAGCCAATCCTGACACTGCCTATTGTTTTGTACTTTAATAGCGAATGCAGTCCAGGAGCGGCGTCGTGGTACTGGTCCCCAGCAAGGATTATACTTTAAGTGTAAGGGCGCTTTCACCCATGTGCTCATCATTTCTGGGTACTCCTGTAAAAGACGTGTACGCCAATCTGGTTGATAAATAGTGCCTTGTTGCGCATCCAGTGGCAAGTCTTCAGGCTCGAACTGGGTTGCATGTGATGGCTTCTTGCCAGTTCGCTTTTCTATGGCCAGCTGGTATTCGGCCATTAGCATGAAGTAAGGTTTGTATTGAAGCACATGCCCGGATATGTACCTGCATGGGGCCAATTGAGCAAAGTAGGGAGATTGCAGAATTCGTTCTTCTATCATGGCCATAGCATGTAGCTGGGCCTCGACTCTAGCTGAGTGCGTTGTTCCAATCTCCTCCACAGTCTTCATCCATGCGGGGGTCGGAAGTTCGTACGTCATCTGGCCTTCAGCCGTGACTTGTCCGCCTGGGATGGGTATGGGCTCGTATGCTTCTTCAAACGTTTCCTCCACCGGAATGGTTATGTTCTCGTCGTCAGCTGGGATCTCCGGTGGGGAATCAGGCCGTGGTGGTGCTTCGTATACATCTATGCATGATTGGAGAGTGGCTACCTGGGCCCGTAGTGCGTTGAGTTCCTCTATGAGTTCAGGAGAGGGGTCCACAGGTTCTGGTACTTCTGCTGCCACTGGTAGTTGTTGTGGTGCCGGTTCTCTGAGCTGTAGTAACTTGTGATCTTCTTTTAGCTTCTGATGCTCTTCGTTCATTCGATCGTAGTCCTCTAGCAGTCGAACGTGGTCATCTAGCAACATCCGCATCGATTCAAATGGGATTGCCTTGAATCTGCTCGGACTTAATGGTTGTTCAGGGTGGTCCAGTACCGCTTCCAAATTTTCTCTATTCTGTGCTTGGAGTCTCACGTTCTCCTCCTGGGCTGCGGCTAGGTGTCTCCTGAGTAGGCCCATATTTCTGGTCAGCGTCGCGTTCCTAATTGTTTGGGCTCGAAGCAGGTTGTCCAGATCAGCAGTGGCTTCTTTTGTCTTCTCTTCACTTTCTAGCTCTAGCTTATGATATGCCTCTCTTAGTTCTTGGTGTCGCGTATTTAACGAGGCATTCTCGATTGATAATGAATTGAGCTGCGACTGTAATTCATTTGTCGTCCTCTGCATCTGTTGATAGTTGATGCCAAGAGATGCAAACTCATCTCGTACTTGTGTCATGCATGTGAACATTTGTTGAAGTGCAGTGTCTATGGTGGGCGATAATAGTAATGAAGTGTTAAGTGAGGATGCAGTGGAAGTAGATGCAACGGGAATGGGGAATGGGGTTGGGAAGGTGGATGCAGTGGTGATCGTGGAAAATTGTGACGTACCTAAATATGATGGTGCTGTGAGTGGAGTGGGTGCTGGTGCGGTGGGTGGTGAGATGTCCATGTCATTGGACGTGTCAAGTGCGGTGACTGTGAAAAGCGGTGTGTAAGTGGGTGGTTGTGTAGGTGTGAAGACGGGATTTACAAATGTAGAGTAATTTACAGGGGGGATGGCTGGAGTAGCTTGGTGAAAAGGGGATATAGGGGTTATAGTGGGTTGAGGAGGTGAAACTGGTGAGAAGGTTAGTGGGGTTAGAAAGGGGAAAGGGTGTCTTAAAGGTGGGGGAAAAGCTGGGAAGGATGAAGGGGTGAAGGGGTTAACATGTAGACGCGGAGGGTTGGGTGTGGGCATGGTGGCATGAATGGGCAGGGCAAAGGGTGTGGCTATGTTGCCATGGACTGGTGTGGATATGGGAGGAGCAGGTGGGCGTGTTGGGGATACAGGATGGGTTGGTGAAACATGAGGTGAGAGAGGAGTAGAAGGTGTGGATGTTATTTCAAGGATAGTGGTAGTATGTACAACGGTAGTACGTGGCGGGGAGTCGACTAGGATGGCTTCTTCGGTGAAGGATCTTTCCGGCCGTAGGCGCGCATCTTGTGCCTGGTGGGATGATTGAGCACCTACCGGAACTCGAATGTATTCACCGGGCTTCGATAACAGTCGAACTCTGCGAGGGTCGTATTGGGGGAGTGGCTTCCTTTGTAAGTATCTCAGTGCTTCGACCGGGCCGATGGATTGGACCAGTTCTCTGAACCCTCTGATGTAGACTTCTTCAAATCCTCCGGAGACTAATTCTTGTTCGATCAGGGCCTGGCTCTCTGCTTCAGTCAGTTTCTTCCGTGCCCATACTTTCTCCATCGTACGATATAATTTCTTTATTGCCAGCGTGTACGCTGCTGCTTCGAAAGTCTCCTCTTCGTGCGTGCTGGTGTCACCGTGTGTATCCATTTGTTGGCCTTGGCCGTCTGTCTGTCCTTGTTCTTGGGAATCATGCGTGCCCTGGCTGGCTTCGTCATCACCTTCGTCATCGTCGGTGGCGGTTCGTTCACCATCAGAGCTTGACACAACTTGTCCCTGTGGCAGATCCCGCGGTGTGGTAGGGTAACTGGGGCGTTCATATTCTTGGGAGAACATTTGTGCCTCTGAAAACTGGAATTCATTTGAGAATGCATCCGGCATCTCAAAATCGAATGTTGTGTTTATTGGTTCTGCCTCCATGTGTGGTATTGGGAAAGAAAAGGCTTCCGCACCAATAGTGGTGGGAGCTTCTGCTGTAGTGGTGGTGGGTTCTGTGGTTGCAGCTGCCTGAGGTGCAGCGATACTAGTAGTGCCCTCCGTGACCACTGGTCTAGACAACCTTATGCGAATAGGTTGTACTGTGGGAGCGGCTTCGGTTGGTGATCGCTCCGGAGAGGGTTGTGGTGATGGTGACTCTGGCACTTGAAGGCAAGGAATGGTGCCTCTCATGCGCTTACCTGCCCGTGTTCTACTGGGCTTCCTGGATTTCTTCGTCGTTCCTTTGAATGCTTTCAGCTCTTCTCCTGTTAATGCACGTTCAATTGGCAAGTCATAAGCCAAGCACATATAAACAATTCTTGTCAGCGCACAACATCCATTAAGCACTTTCTTGCGTTCCCATCTGTGTTGTGCCAAATACATTTGATCAATGATCCAGCTCGCCAGATCAACAGTCTAAGGTCCCATGCACGCTAAGTACAATCCAAACCATATTCTTTTATGGGGCATGGTAAATCTGTCCTGAGCGGGGAATGCGAAGTGTTGCATGCATATCCTTAGCGGCTTTGACAGCTCAGGTGTAATTGCTGAGATCTCCTCCCACTTCGTGACATCCCCACGTTTCATAGGGTCCGGAACTAATCTTTCTCGATCTGTGGGCGTGTGGGTTCCATGAATCTTGATGGCAGCCCTGATTAAATCCTTTGAGAGGTAAAACCTTTTGTAAGGTGGATCATCCACTAAAGAGGGCAAAATAAAAGTTCCTGGGATGTCCTTATTCTCTGAGGCCAGCAAAGTAGTGATTAAATAATAACACCTGTAAAAGTCAGGTTAGGGGAAGACGATTGGACACGCTTCGGTATCCATTTCCTAAGAGTCTTTGAGTGGGTGGTGGGTTTCTGTTGAGGGGCAAAAGGTAGTATCGGGTGTGGTGGTGTTGAGGGATGGAAAGATTTGTGAGGGGTATGTATTACATGGCTTGAGGGTTGAGCTATGATACATGGTTTGGGTACCCAAATCTGCGTGGGTGTGGGTCTATGGGTAAGGTATTTTTTGGCGATCCAAATTTGTCGAATGCTCGGACCTGTAGAAGAAGGTCGAGGGGATGGTGGATACTGATTCTGTTTCTGCCTTGCCTTTTTCTTGTCGATCTCTGCTTGGTTGGAGTTCTTCGGTGCTTTTTGTCCTTTTGGCACCCATATTTGTCTGGTGCCGCTTCCTTTGGGTGGTCTAAACTGCCTTCCTTGTTGTGTCTTCTGATACTGCCGTCGGTCCGGGTTCCTTCGTCGTGGTTGACTCTGTCGTGGTGGAGGTAGAGAGGTCGGATGGATGCTCTGCTTTGGAAAAGAAGGGAGATCCAATACTTGCGTGACCTGCCCATTAGGAAGTGATGCATTTTTTAACTTTAATCTAGGCCAGTCCGCAACAAGTTTGGAAGGATGAGCACCGCAGGGTGTCGTGCTCATTTGGCCGCTGATGCAACCCACCTGACCACTGATTGTGTCCATCTGCCCTTGCGGTTGGGTAACTGCCTCTTCTAGTTTGTAGGAAGTCCCAGGGAAGATCTCCTGTCGTCCTGCTGATTGACAATTGTCCATAGCCAAGCCCGAGTGGGTTGGTGTAGACGTAACGTGACTGGTCTGCTTAAAGATCTTCCGGTCTTCCGTCGCATGTATTTCATAGGGTCTAGGGTTACAAACCTCAGTCGGAATACCGTTAGGGAAGTCAAGCGGTATCACTCGCTTCTGTTCTAAGGTTCCAATCTGTAAGGAGCCTTGTCTAAGATTTAGGTCCACTGAGTGATCGTATAGCCAATCTTGGCCAAGGATTAGGGGTTCTATCAGGTCGTCATTATGGCACACTAGTAGCTTCGCCGTCATGGTCACATCCTTAATGAGGATAGGAAGGTCCACCTCACCCATGCAAGGGGTTTCCATGCCTCCTAGGCCTACGAGGTATGCCTCGATTGGCCGCATTTCTATTCCTGAATCCTTATAGTGGGACCATCTAATCGCACTAGTCGCAGCACCTGAGTCAATTAAAGCCCTGAGTTCTTGGCAAGGATTGCCGTGCCCTAGCCTAACTGTAATGAATGGTCTTCTGTCCACTATGCTAGGATGAGTGGTTGACTTTACTTGACACATGGCCATGGGATATCTGGGGGATGTTTCCAGATGGTTATAATATTCTCTCCCTAGTCCTTGTCTTCTTAGCTTCATGCGCTTAATGCGTTCTATGGCTTCTGCCTGAGCTTCCGCTCGTATTCTATTTTCTTCCTCCTTACGCTTCTTTGCCAATGTGAGTCGTCTAAGCATATCCTCAGTAAGAGGTTCTTGATATAGCTTGACTCTACAGCCACTAATGTAATTAGGCATTATGTCTCCTTCTAAGGTGGCTAACTGTACTGCTCCACTAGTCGAAAGTCTGTTAATGATCATAGGTCCATAACCTCGCTTTTCTAACTTCCGTGCGTGCTGTTTCAGTGTATACACTAGAACTAAATCTCCTTCTTTTAGGCCTTTATCTTTCACATGTGCATCAAAATATGCTTTCTGTCGCTTCTTCGCTGCGTATGTTCCTGCTGCTGCTTTCAGCCTGGTTTCTCCTAGTCGTTCCAAGTCCATTATTCTCGCTGATAATTCATGGCCAGTCCACTGATGTTCTTGTGCAACCTTAAGGGTCGGTATCAAGAAGTCCAAAGGAAGCACTGCATTCTGACCAAAAACCATCTGAAAGGGAGTTGCATTGAGTACGGTCTTGTAGGCCACTCGATATGCCCAAACAGCGTGGTGTAACTGTTTGTCCCAATCTGAACGTTTATTGTTCACGAGTTTCGTCAGTACGTTACAAAGTATCTTGTTAGTGCTTTCAGCCTGACCATTGGCCTGAGGATGATATGGTGCAGATTTCTTGTGAATCACCATAAAATCCTGTAACAAATATTCAATGACTTGGTTTAGAAAGTGAGTGCCTCTATCGCTCACTAACTCTATAGGCAATCCATATCTTGTAAAGACATTTTTCAAATAAGAATTTTGCAGTCGTGTGAGCATCATTCTTTTTTGTGGC
Organism: Ceratopteris richardii; assembly: GCA_020310875.1. Taxonomy (NCBI): domain Eukaryota; kingdom Viridiplantae; phylum Streptophyta; class Polypodiopsida; order Polypodiales; family Pteridaceae; genus Ceratopteris; species Ceratopteris richardii. The sequence goes on along the minus strand of CM035425.1, from coordinate 90,227,664 downwards.
TTTTGCCTCTACCCATTTGGTTAGATAATCTGTCGCAACAATAATGTATTCCGCATGTGTACCTTTTGCAGGGGGGTTGATGGGTCCTACAAAGTCTATACCCCACTTCGAAAATGCACGTCCGCCCATCATGGGTTTCAATGGCATTTCATCTCTGCGAGTAGGAAACTGAGTTCTTTGGCACACGTCACATCTCTTTACATAGGTATGTGCATCCATGTGAAGAGTGGGCCACCATAATCCTGCAAAGAGGATGGCTTTGATTACCCTATCGGGTCCAAAATGACCTCCTGCAACACCTTGGTGTGCAGTCTCTAGTATGCTCAGATAATCGCTTTCATGAACACATTGTCTTAAATATCCATCTCGTCCCCTTTTGTATAAATTATCGCCAATAAGTGAATAGTCGTGAGCTTCCTGCTCTAGACTACGTTGTCGAGCTAAGGTCATTCCTTGAGGGAATGTGTTCGTCCTCAAGTATGTCACTAAAGGTTCACTCCAGTCTGGTGTGAGAGACACATGATATAATGTCGCATGCTCTACTGGTGGTCTTTCACAACACACCTGACATTCTTTACACAACTTGTAGACATCTGCTTCCATAGAAGGCCAATATACTCCCAATCTCTGCAGAGTCTGTAATGTTTGATGTTTTGGATGATGTTGCTTTAGTGCACCTACGTGTGCTAATTGCAACCAATTCGCATGTTCTGATTCATCTACACAACAAGCAAGAATCTTTTGATTATCCTGTTTATATATGCTTCCTGCCATTATTTGGTATCTCTGAGACTTGGTAATCTCTCCCTCTTTGATCTTTAACTTAGGATTCTTGGGTCCGTATGTGAGAATAGGGACTATAGGTGTAGCTCAATGATGAGTAGCACCTCCTTTAATGTCAATCCGGGAAGACGTGAGGACGGTATGAAGACCTCGAGCAAGTGGCGGCACAAGTGCGTGAGTGAGAAGCACACAAGCATGCACACACATACACACACACGCGCACACAAGGCAAGACAAAGAGTGAGAATCAATGGAGCTTTTAGATTACTTTCAAAATGCTCTTACAAGTTCGTTTCAATTACAATCTAACCTCAAAAATGAGCTCTCTAGCCCTTTTTATAATTTTTGACTAGCTTCTGGTCCTGTCCAGACCTAGTGTCCGGCCTAGTTAAAAATTAGGTTCCAGGGCTTATTTGGGGGCTCAAACGAGATCTAAAAAATACGAAAATTGGTACGCAACTACTTCTAAGGCTCCTCAAGCTCAAGGACTCCTTGGCTTGCACAAAATGGAGCTACAAAAAGGTGAAATGATATTTACAATGATTGTTAGTGATAAAAATCACTGTTGTTGTAGGGATTTCTTCTAGTGCTCTGCCATACATATCTTCGAGCTCCCTACTTGCTCTTCCTTCCTGCATGTCCATCTCTTTGATTTGCATTAATGTCTTGAAAAAATATTGGCCTACTTGCCAGATCTTCTTTGACTGCCCTGTTTGCTTGTGCTGTCCCTTCGCTCTGACTCCCTTCTTTGACTTTCATGTCTTGTACGTCCTGGTGTACCAAGGCTACTGCCAACACCCCCCCCACTCTCGCGTCTGTCGCCCCTGACAGACCCTTGTCTAGCTGCTTTTTGGACGTAGTATTGTACAACATCGGCGGCGAGGTGGTGTTCTTCTAACCTGAGTCCCCTTGCTAGATCTGTCAGCAATGCATCCCAATTGACTGGCCCTGGGACATCTGGATGTGGCACCCGTAACTGCTCTGAGTGAATGGTTCGCTCCACAGCAAATAAATGGAGGAGATGTGAGGGTCTGGGTACAAATATTTCTGAGTGGTATTCCCAGAACCCTGTTATGAACATCTCTTCGAATGTTTGTTTGAAGCAGGCCGGGAGGTATTTTATTCTGGCGTGCCAAGCGTATATCACCTCTATGGAAGGAGTGGTGCTCATGTCATAAACTAAATCTTGGTTTCCTGTAAGGAATCCGACGCCTGAGAAGTGTGGGTCCTTGATATTCTTGAATGTCCTGAATGTAATAAGCATTAACTCAAAAATTTTCATGCACATCTGGGCCATTACATCAGGGGTATTCTTTAATCGGATGCTCCAGTGCCGTATAGTGGAAATCATGTAATTGACGGTGGGAGGCCCTTGAGGGGGTGCTAGATAGACGTAGTTTAACCATTTGGCGCATCCCTTGATATTCTTGACTGCAATGGTAAACTCTGGCCATGTGCGTCTGCGGAGTACAGGAACATAACAAGGGTTATATTTAATAAAAAGAGGCATATTCGTCCAGGTGCGAACCATCTCCGGATAGGTTTCGAGGAGTCGGATCCTCCAAGTGGGTTGATGAATGGATCCTTTTTTAGCGCTCTCTGGGATGTCATCTGGCCCAAATTGTGTAGCAAACGTTGGAGGTTTGCCACATCTGTGTTGGATTTCTGCATTGTAGTCCGCCAGAAGTATACAATATGGCACGTATTGATCATCATTGGTTCCGATCCATCTATGGTGGGACATGCTGCGGAAGTATTCTGATTTAATAATAGTGTCCTCTATCTTTGCCATAGATTGGATCTGAACTGCCACTTGATCTTCATGAGTTGATGCCGTTTTCTCTAGTGTTTGGAGCCACTCAGGTACTTCGATTTCTAACGTATCCATTCCTTCTGCGGTTTGCTCACCACCTGGCATTGGCATAGGAACGTAAGGTTCCTCATACGTCTCATCTACCTCGATGGGTACCAAATCCTCGGGTTCAGGTTCGACAACTGGAGAGGGTTGCCTTTCATGTGTGAGTAATCTTGCCTGTAATTCGGCCACCTGCTCTTTCAATGCCTTGACTTCCTCTGAAGTCGTGGTCGTTTCCGTGACTTTGGGTGCTGTATGTTGCTTTTGGAGTTGATTGCGCAGCGCATCACGTTCCCTTTCCAAGTCATCATGAGCTTCTAATAGATCTGCATAGCTGTCCAAGATGGTCTTCATTGTCTCTGAGGGCACAGCTTTAAACTGCTCTGGATCAATTTCGTGTGGAGAGCCTTCCATTGCTGCTTCTAGATTTGCTTCATTTTGCTGCTGCAGCCTCTTGTTTTCTTCTAGGGCGGCCGCCATGTGTTTTCTGAGAAGTGCCAGGTTACGCCGGACTTTGAGATTATCGGCTTGGTATACCTCGAGCAGAGCTTCTAGTTGTTTGGCACCTGATTCTGTCGATGGTTGGGGTGCCGCCAATAAGGTTTGGTGAGCCTGCTCAAGCGTCGTGTAGCGTTGATTCAGTTCTGCATTTTCTGTTTGTAGAATGAGAAATTGTCTTTGTAAGTTTTGATGGTGCGTTTCCAGATTCTGATACCGGTTGTCCAGAGCTTTGTACTCATGCTGGAGCTGGTATACACATTGGTTTAATGCTAAGAATATGTTATTTACATTAAATAATGCTGGGAAGGGTGAAGATGCAGGGGGAATGGGGGTGGGAATGGGAGAGGTGAATGATGTGGATGTACGTGGAGATGTGGGTGGAGGGGGTATGGGTGATGAAGGTGGCATGGGGGGAGGGAGCGGTGCTGTGGCAGGTGATGTTTCCATCGTGTCAACTGTTTGAGTGACGGTGTAGATGGGAATCGTTGGTGGAGTGGATGTGACATCGGTGAACAGGGTGGTGAAGGTGGGCATGGTGACTCCCCCGTATTGGATTCCCGGAGAGATTGGGATGCCCATGACAACGGTAGTGGTAGTGGATGTGGTAGTGTTAGTGTCCTGTGGTGGAGTGAATTGTGTAGTGTGAGGTGGGGATGGTGGTGACAACGGTGCTTCCTGATATTCTTCTGCTTGCGCTGCCTCGCCTGGTGCTGATGTATTGATGTGAATTTGCTTCCCGGACCTCCTGGGACAAACGGGAACTCTTTTTTCAAACCTGTGGATGTAGGCCATTGCCTCATGAATGGCCTTGTCCAGTCCTACAGCGTCGGCATGAAGGTTCATGGACTCAATGAACAACTCGTCCACACCTTCCTCAGCTAGCAAGTCGTTCATGAGTCTTTTGCCCTGTTCTAGAGACATCTGATGCTGTTCCTGAACCAGTCGCATGGTTCGATATAGTCTCTTGATTTGTGCCGAATATGCTGGGGCACTTGCTAACTCGGAGAGTTCGTCATATTCTTGATGTTGTTCTTCGTCGGCCTCTTCTTCATCTCCTCCTGCCTCTTGTTCATCTACATCGACTTCTACAGTTTGTGGTTGGGTGGGGGCCGATGTTGTTTGGGGTCGCGGTTCCTGAGCTCGCGCTGCTTCGGCTTCGAGGTTAGAGTCATAGATTAATCTGGCAATTTCTTCATCCGTGAGGTCCTCAAGAGTAAATCCCTGCGGAAATTCCAAATCGGATGGAATGGGTGGAAACACCAGATTAGGCCCCTCTGTGCTTGGTCTTGGTAACCGGATTGTGAATGGCCTAACTCGTCGTGTCTGGGGAGGAGTGATTTCTGGTGTAGCGGTAGCTCCCCTTGGTTGAGCACAGGGTAGTTGGACTCCCCCCCTCATCTTCTTTGATGGGGGACCTGCTGCTGATAGTCTTCTCTGGAATTCTTGGACTCGGGACCATACGAGTGCCCGCTGAACAGGCACGTCATAAGCCAAGCATCTATAGATTATTCTGGTCAAAGCACAACACCCGTGGAGCACATTCTTCTGTTTTTTGTTCCACCTTTGATGCGCTAGGTGGATCTGATCTATGATCCAGTGTGGTACATTGATGGGCAGGCTTTCGGTTTCTGCTAGATATAAACTGAACCATATTTTTTTCGGGGGCATTGTGAAGCGTTCTTGGGCGGGAAAAGCAAAATGTTGCATGATGGTTCGCAGGTGAAGCGCAATGGTAGGTGTCATCGCAACCATGTCCTTCAGCTTATTAAGATCTTTGTGCTTCATTCGACCTGGAACCATGGTTTCCTTTTCTGTTGGGATGTGCATGCCATACATACCCAATGCTTCTCTTACCAGATTGAGGGTCAACTTGAATCTTTTAAGCTCATTACCCGGCAGCAGTGATGGCAGCACAAAGGTGCTGTCGCCGCCCTTGGCTCTGCTTGGTGTGATGGTACTGATCAGATATGAACATCGTAAAAAATCCGGCTTTGGTAAGTGAGTCCTGAAATAACTGTCCACACCCGCTTTGATCCAAACTGATCTCATGACTTCGGCATTTTGGTAGCTTTCAAACTCGCGTGCGAAAAAGTGGTATCGACCCCATTTGCCATTGAACTCCAATTCTGCTTCCCAGAAATAGGTCCCATCGCCCAGTGGTCCAGCAACATCACTGAACCAATGCGCATGCTTACCTACTTGAGAAGTGTGCCCTTGAGGAGGATCCTGAATGGGGAGCACATGCACTGCTTGAAGCTCTTGCGGTCTTGCTGTGAGACGTGGCTCAAGGAGAAGTGTTTCTATGTCCACAATCTGGGCACCAGATCCGACTTGAGAACTAGTACCTGCTTCTGCCATGGCCCTGTTCGCTGGTTGGTTCTGTGAGAATATAGAACCAAGTGTTAACATCGTAATGGACAGAATAAATCCGTTGTTGTCCCCGTTACAACATTAACATGAGGTGGATGATGAGTTAGTGGTTAGTAAGTGCATGAAGACAGTGTGTGTATTTAGTGCTTGTGTTGTCCTAGGAGACTACTGCAGTTAGTAAGTAGGTATGGATTTACAAATTGGGGTCGGGGGGTTTATTACAGGCCCTAGGCTGCCAAATGCAGTGAGTGGGCTTTGCCTTCGGTTTCGGAGAGTCTCTACAGAGCCTTCTCGGTGTCGTGGTTTGCAGATGAGGCCTTTTTGGGACCCATTTACAATTGATTACATGTACGCTCTTGGGTTTTGGTGTGTACATGAGTGTCGAGAACGAGTGAAATCTGGCAGTATGCGTCGCTGCGTTATGCTGTTTAAGTTGTGGCCTCAGCGTAGCTACTTGTGCCATCAAGCAAGCCTTAGGCACCCAAATTTGTCTTGATTGTGGGCTTGCCTTCATCGACTTCTTGGGCACCCAAATAGATTTTACTTTAGCAGAAGAATTTCTGAAGGACTTCTTATTAGCGTTGCGTTGTTGGTCACTAATAAGAGGCTTTGCCCCTGTAGTTGACGGTGGTGCAACCGGTCGTTCGCCTTTCCGCACCCATACCTGGTCTATTTTCTGGGCTGTTCTGCTGCGCAGGTACTTTTGATCTCTGACATAGGTAGTACCCTGCTTCTTCTGCCTTTGATCCACCTTGGGTTGCTGCCTCCTTCTAGCCTTTGGAAAAGAAGGGAGTTCCGTTGCATTCCTGACTCCTTTTTTGCAAATATCATTCCTCTGCAACACATAGTTTTGGACAAGAACAGCATGGTCATCTTCATGTGTACCCCTGGAAGGACCAGGAGTCTGTGCCTTTCCTAGTTCCTTGAGTGCTCCATTGTCTAATTCTACTGTAACTCGACTATGATTGACCCAAACCTGGAGAAGTCCACTTCTTAGGTTTAGATTGACTGCTTGGTCATAGATCCAATCCTGACCCAAGACGAGAGGTTCAGTGAGATCCTCATCTTGACACACTAGTACTTTAACGGTCGTTGCCTCCTCGTGAATGTAGAGGGGAAGTTCCACCTCGCCCATGCAAGGGGTTTCCACGCCTCCCAATCCTATGAGGTATGCTTCCACAGGATGGACAGTTAACTGTAACTCTTGACAGTAAGACAACTTAACAGCGCTAGTGGCAGCACCTGAGTCAATCAAGGCTCTTACGGTCCTTGTACTCTTTCCTTGTCCTATGTCTATGGTTATGAAAGGACGTCTATCAATTATTCTATTCGAGCTTGTTCCTGCAACTTCACACATGGCTATGGGAAATCCTTGGTCTGCAGAGTCATTCGCTCCAGGCTGATCTCTTCCTTGCCTTCGTAATTTCATCCTTCTGATGCGTTCTAAAGCCTCTGCTTGAGCTTCTTCTCTAATTCTCTTTTCTTCCTCTTTGCGTTTCTTAGCAGTGTTGAGTCGGCTAAGCATTTCCTCCGTGAGGGGTTCCTGATACAACTTGACTCTGCAACCGCTAATATAATTTGGGAGAACATCACCCTCTAATGTGGCCAATTGCACTGCTCCACTTGTGGAGATCCTATTGATGATCATAGGTCCGTAGCCTCTCTTTTCTAGCTTCCTCGCGTGTTGTTTGAGTGTATAGACCAAGACTAGATCTCCTGCTTTCAAGCCTTTATCCTTCACATGGGCATCGAAATATGCCTTCTGTCTCTTCTTGGCGGCATATATTCCTGCAGCGGCTCTTAGTCTTGTTTCCCCTAATCGTTCAAGGTCAAAGATCCTAGAGGAGAGTTCGTGACCTGTCCATTCGTGTTCTTGTGCTACTCTCAATGTAGGGATTAGGAAGTCCAAGGGTAGCACAGCGTTTTGGCCGAATACCATCTGAAAGGGGGTGGCTTGGAGTACCGTTTTGTAGGCAACTCGGTATGCCCAAACAGCATGGTGTAGCTGTTTGTCCCAATCAGAGCGTTTAGTGTTCACTAATTTCGTCAGTACATTGCATAGAATCTTATTAGTGCTCTCAGCTTGTCCATTAGCTTGAGGGTGATAAGGGGCAGACTTCTTGTGTATTACCAAGAATTCTTGGAGTAGATTTTCAATCACTTCGTTCAAGAAATGAGTGCCTCTATCACTTACAAGCTCTATGGGTAGTCCATATCTCGTGAATACATTCTCAAACAAGAATTTGGCAGTTGTTTGAGCATCGTTCTTGGTTGTAGCTTTTACCTCTACCCACTTGGTGAGATAATCTGTTGCCACAATGATGTATTCCGCATGAGAACCTTTCGCTGGGGGATTAATAGGACCTACGAAGTCTATTCCCCACTTAGAGAATGCACGTCCACCCATCATAGGTTTCAGTGGCATCTCATCTTTGCGTATAGGATACTGAGTCCTTTGACAGATATCACACCGTTTCACATAGGTATGTGCATCCATGTGAAGGGTGGGCCACCAGAAGCCCGCAAACAATATTGCCTTGATCACCCGATCTGGTCCAAAGTGTCCTCCTGCTACACCTTGGTGAGCAGTTTCTAAGATCTTAAGATATTCACTCTCATGGACACATAATCTCAGGTAACCATCTTTACCGCGCTTATATAGATTATCACCTATGAGTGAATAATCCTGGGCTTCTTGTTCCAAACTCCTTTTTCTAGCTAGAGTCATGTCTGGAGGGAATGTGTTTGTCCTCAGGAATGATACTAGTGGTTCGCTCCAATCTGGCACAATGGATACTTGATAGAGAGTGGCATGTTCCACAGGTGGTTTAGTGCAACAGATTGGGCATTCCTTGCACAACTTTTGGACATCCGCTTCCATGGTTGGCCAGTGCACTCCGAATCTCTTTAGAGTCTGTAAAGTTCGTTGTTTTGAATGGTGTTGCTCTAGTGCACCTACATGTGCTAATTGCAACCATTTAGCGTACTCATCCTCTTCTACGCAACAAGCCAAGATCCCTTGATCTGTGTGCTTGTACATGCTTCCTGCCATGATGTGGTATTTTTGGGCTTTTACAACCTCTCTGTTCCGTGTGTTTACCACAGGATGGTTAGGCCCGTATGTCAATACTGGTACCAATGGCTTGGCCCACTGCGGCACCACTTCCAAATTAAACAAGTAAGCATCAGGAAGGTCATCTGACACTCCTTGTGGGGCTTCTCCTGATGTGAGCCTAGAGAGATGATCTGCTCTCAAGTGAGTCCTACCTTTTCTTACCACAACCTCAAAGTCATATTCCATTAGTAAGAGAAACCATCTTACTAATCTACCTGTATTGCATGGCTTGTTTACTAAGTACAACAATGCCTGATGGTCCGTAAAAAATTTAAACTTATTTGCAAGCAAATAATGTCTAAACTTTTTCACTGCATATACCATGCCTAATCCTTCTCGTTCAGTAGTGGTATAATTTCGTTCAGCCGCATTCAATTGTCTACTGGCATAGGCAATTGGAAGGTCCATATTACCTTCACCAGTAGGTTGTGCAAGTACACATCCAATAGCATAATTGGATGCATCCACGTGAACATGGAATGGCTTATTCCAATCTGGTGTGGTCAAGATTGGTGCTGAACATAATCTTCGTTTAAGCTCCTGGAAGGAATCCTCACATTCATCCGTCCACTCAAAGTTTGTCAGAAGTCCGTACATGGGCTTTGCAATGACAGCATACATGTGTATAAATCGTCGATAATAACCACAATGCCCCATGAAAGCTTGTACTTCCTTGACATTCTTTGGCCTAGGTAGCTCTGCTATGGCTCTCACTTTTTCTTCGTCGGTAGATATGCCATTCTTTGACACTATGTGTCCGAGAATCTTACCTTGCCTGACCATAAAAACGCACTTTTCTGGGTTCAGGCAGACTTGATATTCTCTACATTTGTCAAAGATTTGTCTGAGTTCAGGAATATGAGTTTGTCTAACATTGGAATGAGCACAAAGATCATCAACATAGACTTCTAAGCTCTTCCTCAGGAACTCCTTAAACACATGGCACATCAGCCTCTGGAAGGTGGCTGGTGCATTGGTAAGCCCAAATGGCATTACTCTAAAAGCAAAAATGCCCCATTCCGTGGCAAAGGCTGTCTTATGCTGATCCTCTGGAGCTATGGCCACTTGATTGTAGCCCGAAAATCCATCAAGGAAGCTGTACACTTCCTTGCCTGCCACTCTTTCTAAGAGATGTTCTGTGATGGGAAGCGGATAGTTATCTCGAATCGTGGCTGCATTAACCTTTTTCAAGTTAATGCACACACGCAGCTTGCCATTCTTCTTGGGCACCACTACGATGGGGGATACCCATTCAGTGTGCTCAATTTCATAGATAAATCCGGCTTCGACCAGTCTATCTATCTCTTCCTTGATCTTAGCAGCATAGTTATCGTTATATGTATAAGGCTTTTGCTTAGAGGGTTTGGCATCTGAGGTCATGGGGATGGTGTGTGAGCATATGTCAGGGTCAACACCTTTCAAATCCTTGTAACTCCAAGCGAATACATCTCTGTATTCTCTTAGCAAGGTAATCAATTCGTACTCTTCTTCTTCTGTCAGGTCATGGCCTATATACGTACATCTCTCCTCTCCTTCTTCTAGGGCCACTACGATTTTCTTGGTGGTTTCTTTGTTATCATAGGCCTCTCCTGATTGTGCCTCTCGTTTAGGCATTCTTATCATGACTCTCCTGTCATCTATCTCGTACTTCTTAAAATTTTCTGGGACCTCAAACAAAGATTCTTCCTCCTCTGGTAAAACTTCTTTCTTTCTTCGTTTCTTTCCTTCTTCCTTCGAGGTCATATGTGTTGCTAATCTTACATCATTTGTAACCTCTCCATGCTTTTGAGGTTGAAATTCTACTTCATGGAAGTATTCTTCATCTGATGCAAATGGAGGGTCCATAATGATTGACTCTAGATTGGAGTCACTTGCATCCTCAAATGCATCAGGGCTAGGTTCGCATTCTTCTAAAACTGCCTCTCCCATGATTGGCTCTATGGAGAAGACTGAAATATCATAGCCATCCTCATCACAGTGAGGTGTCCATTGTTCTTCATTGATGGCTACGTCCATTGTTGCTAAAATTTCTGCCCAGCCATGGGGTTCAAATTCCTCGTCTGGAAAAACTACAGGTGCATAGGCTGGGTCTTGAATGGGTCTATGGGTTTCGTTTGCACCTATTTCTCTGGCCTTTTCTCTCTTCTCTTCTTCTACTGCTACCTTGCACATCCATAAGTGAGTATCTTCATGCATCCATGAGGATCCAGAGCCCATGGAATGCACCGATTCTGTATCATCTTTGGCTCTATGGATGGGATTCCATTGGATAGGAGGGACATCTCTATGAGAATAATCCTTGAGATTGACTTTGGTTGTAACACCTAAGTGCTGCAGGTACAAAGAATTGGTCCCCCAATCCTGTACCACTTGCAACTGTCGCATGAATGGTCTTCCCAAAATCATCTCATAGGCATGATTTTTGCTGAAGTCACATATGGCAAAGGTATGTTCAAACTCAACACCACAAGTGGTGAGAGTTATCCCTTCCAGCAATCCTAAGGGTCTCTCAATATGACCATCGGCCATCTGCAATTTCATTCTTGTTGGCCTGAGTGCTGGCTTGCCCCAACGCTTCTAAAGGGAAGTAGTGGCAATTGCAACTCCTGCACCTGAGTCTAAAATTGCCTTGGTGGTGTACTCTTGGTAGGTGATGGGAAGATAGGTGTTCCCTTCTTCGCCTTCACACATATCTCCTATTTTATCCAAGGGAATTTCTGGCACTGTCCTATGGGATCCTACCCTGGAACGAGGTTTTGCAATTTCAGTTACTCGACTAGCTACATATTTCCGCGCTTCTAGTCTATCCTTGGGCAGTTCTTCCAAGGTGAGATTGCGCTGCACTTTGGTGTTCTTTACTATCTCCGTGTTCCTAGGTATGACTGAATCGTCGTTCCTTACCATGACTGTGGGTGCTCTCATACATGTGGACTTTGCTTCCCATGGGCCTGTGAAGTGGGGTAGCTCCTGTATGGAATTAGACTCAAAGTCCAATCTCTCATGAGATTGAGCACTCTCATGTTCCCCGTAAATTGATGGGATGTCTTGTGGGAATTGGTCGTGTGCATCGTCCACAAGTTCAAAAGGAGGGGCGACCTCACTTTCGTTATCCCATTTGTCTTCTTGAATCTCTCGTAGGAAGTCTGGTGCAAACCGATTCATCGAAGAAGAAGTATCTGGCTCCGTAGAATTAGGTACATATGCTATCTGGGAAGGAGGGCTTATTCTATCGTTGGCTCTTTCCTCGGTGTCATAGATAGCTGAGGCACAAGCTTCTTGGGGAGGATTACTTATGCTATTACTTTTCCGAACAGGCTCATAAGCTTTCTGGGAAGGGATGTGGGTTACCTGTGGGGGTACATAAGCTTTCGAGGGAGGCTCCTGTGACCTTTGGGGAGGGAGATAGGCTCCTTGAAAAGGCATGTGGGCTTCCTGAAGAGGCTGGCTTTTCCGTTCTCTTACCCTTTCCTTTCTTTGAGGGGTAGGCTCCTTTTCTGGCTGTGCAACTAGCCTCTCTAATCTTTCTAAGGAGGGAAAGGAGTCTGGTTTAGTGGAATTGGCCACATACACTTCCGATGGGGAATGATTCATGTTTTTGCTTGCTTTCTCTCTCTCTTGATTTTTTTCTTCCTTGTCAGATCTTGCAATTATCCTCTCTAACTTCTCTAGGAATCCATCCAAGTGTAATTGCGTTTTGGCTGAGCCCGAGTAATTGAAAAGGCGACTGGCTTCAAACATAGTTTGAGCCAATGCGACCATTTTTGCGCACAGTTTGGTTCTTTCTATCTCTAGGTCAGCTCTAGGATAGCACTTGGCATGATCCGTGACATTTGGCCCTTCTTGTATTCTGGCCTGATATGCTTTGAGCATCATGTCTATGTCCTCAGGAGTGGGATCAGCTAACACTGATCCTACTCTAGGAGGTGGTGGAATCGTATGACGTGGTGGGGAGGGTGGTGGGTCAGATGGAGATGGTAGGGGTGGCGGCGGTGTATTGTGAGAAGGGATTTGAGAGGTGATTTCAGTTATCCTAGCTTTGGTTTCTCTTATGCTTTCCTCAAGTTCACTCATCTTTTTAGCCCATTGTCTTTTCATTCTTTCCCGACTATCTTTCCATGCTCTAGTCCTTTTCTTTGTTATGCTCTCGGTTTCACTAGCCTCTGAGTTCTTACCCTGGTTTGTCTCTTGGTTTTGCTGCAAAGCCTGAGCTCTAGTGACTACCTGCACTGGTGCAGTGGAAGTGACGCTTCCTGATGAATCTACAACTAAACCAATCACATTGATCGGAGTGATTTTTGGCATATTATTGGGGTTCTTTGGGCAATCTCGTAAAAGATGCTCTTTTCCACAATCTTGGCAAAAACCTTGGATAGTCACTGACTGGGGTTGTGTAGGTGGGGGCAAGGGACAATCACGAACGATATGATCTCCTTGGCATCTGTAGCACGGTCCTCTTGGGAATGGAGGTCTTACTTGCCTAGGTTGTGGCCTGGGGTTGGGGTTTGCATACATGACGTTCGTGTAATCTGACTCCCAACTAGGTTCACTTGGTTCTTCACTATAGTAAGACTCACCATGTTCTGGGGACTGCATGTAGTAAGCCTGGGGACTATCGACATGTGTAGAATCAAAGCTATGGTCACTTGGGTCACTTTCCGAGATCAATGGGGTTACTGGTACTATGGCCCTATTCAGGTTTTCTTCTGCAACAGCATACTTTACTGGAATCACGTTAGCGGGGTTTGGGGGCTGTTGAGCTAGTACCGGTTGGGGTCTCTGTTGGGCCTGATATTGTGGTTGGTAGGTTTGTTGGGGTCTAGCATATTGTGGTGGTGGATTTTGGTTTTGGTATCTGCCTTGTTGGTAGGGCTGCGGGTAGGGTTGTCTAATTGCCTGCTTGTTGTATGGGCAATCTTGTGCGGTGTGATTGGTGTATCTCCGTTCTATGGTGCAGTACTGGCTACTAGGGTTTACTTGGGGTTGAGCCATAATGGGGCAGACATTCGCCATATGGTCACCACCGCATGTATAGCATCTTTTCACAGGGGCAAACCTTGGGATTTGTTTGCTCGATACACCTAATTTCTGAGCTACCTTTTCGGCAAGTTCCTCAATTGATGTGGACTGCGTGGAAGAGTGACTAGATGCACTATCTGAATCTTTGTAGATTTTGGAAAGCTCTAGTTCTTCCCCTAGGTTATCTTCAATGTCAATGCACATGCGTACACACTCTTCTATAGTCCTAGGGTCCTTCAGATACACATAGGATCTCAATTTCGTACTCAGCAATCCATCAAGGAATAAGGCTACTTGTTTAGCAGATGTGGGTAACTCCGAAATAGGGCACCTTTCCAGATATTGTCTAAACCTTCTTCCGGCCAATCTGACAGTCTCTTGGGGGGTCTATTTGAAGCTGTGGATCAATGAGGAGGTATTGTGTCTTATGCCGCTCTTAGAGAACTCTACAATGAATGCCTCTAGGAGTTGGTCTATGCTCCTGAACTGACGCTCATCTAATGGCTGAAACCATGTAAGTGCCGTGTTCCTAAGGGTTAGACCGAAGGCATTGTACTGCGTGAACAGATCTTCCACTTGTTCAGCTCTCAAGACTTGCTTGAACTCTGCCACATGATCATAGGGATCTCCTGTGCCGTCAAAGTAATTCTTCATGGACTTAACTAGCTGGGTGGGTCTCAAAGTTCTTGCGTGCTCTCTAGGCCTCGGCAGAGGGAATCCATCTACATTTCTTTGGTTCCTGTGGGCTCTATGTATCTCAGGAGGTTCTACCCTATTCGTCTCCGTTCTCGTTCTTTCTCTGCCTACAGGGTTGGCAAAGCTTACTTCCGGTCTATCTCTACTTCTGTCTCTTTGCGTACCATGAGCTTGGGAAGTTCCCGCCCCAGGGTGACCATAGGATACATTTGATCTTGGTTGGGGAAAAATAAATTCACCCTTCCACGTGTAGGCATGCCTATCATTTTCTGTCACCACGAAGATCCGTTCTGAAGCATGATCTAAATAGGTCACTCTGCCTGGGCTATCCGGATCCTTAAGCTCATAGATCATGATATTTCCTATGTCTGTTGGCTGATTAGACTTATACCTCCAAAAGGCTTCATCAGTTTCTCGATTGAGGAGCAACTCTATGCTCTTGTTGTCTTGGGGGACCCATTCAGGCGTGATAATCCTAGTGAGAACTGATTTACCTCGAGGGGTTCTAGGTTCCGCACCCATGTTCCCTTGCTCCAGGTCACCTAAGTCCGCTTCTGAGATTACATTCCCAAAGTCATCGGTCCTATCAGGGTGACTAGTGACTACATATATAGTTCCTTCTTTGTCCAGGTATGCACCATTTTCAAACTTGACAGCTGGGTGCTCTAGTCCAATGGATTGATCCGGGTTTTTAATCTGGACCACAGATCTTCCTAAGCCGTCCTCATAGATGCTAGCACCTAATCGGTTGGTCCTAAGGTACTCCAGCTGCGTTTTGTAAGGGCCTTCTACCCTGTATAGGTAAGGCACTCCTGAACTTCCCGTAGGTCTGTCCATGCCTTGAGACATCCCTGATTCACTGGTATCAGAGCTGGGGTAGTGAGAGTGGTGGCTCAACTGCTGGGCCCAAGACCCTGCAATGTGATTGACACTAGCCTCTGAAGACCTAAGGCTTTGTCTTTCCCTTGCTAAATGTCGTCCTGATCTAAGGTTCATATGCCTAACTGATTAACCCACTTTTTTCCAGAGTACAACCTCGTTGCCAATCAATTGGTACCAGTCACTTGATTCTTTTTAGTTAATTATTGTGTTTATGGTCTTGTCTGATATCACGTCGTCAGGGACACTTGAATGTTCTTCGTACTTTAGGTTGATCGTTCCACGTTAGGTTCTTTTCCTTTATGTTACCGACAGTGCAGAGATTAAGTTTTTAGCTTGAACTTGAGTTTTTAGGTACTCTTCAACTTGATAACTGCCTATCGTCGCTCTAACTTGCTCCTACCTCTCGTCGTTCTTAGCCTAAGCTATGAATTGACAGAGGGAGTTAAAAGTGTCCAACCTTACTTGTTGATCCCTTGCTTTATGGTGCTCAAGAACCCGATTCTCAAGCTTGCAAAGAAACCTTGCTTTGTACGCTCTCAGTTGCTCTCAATGGACCTATAAAAGACCCACGGTTAGCTCAATGCTTATATTCAAAGGACACAACCAACCACTTTCATTCATGTAACATAAACACATATTTGCATTGTGACTTTTAGAAAAATAATTCTAAAGACCCCTGACTTTGATCCCCCTGGGTATGGTCAACTTCAAAATACCCTCTCTGAAAATCAACGCATTATCTTTATAAAAAACAGTTGAGGGCGTGTAGTATATGCCACGAGCTTTCCAACAAGCCCAAGAGCTCAAAAATTGGATTTCGTATGAAAAAGTTAGGACTGTTCAGGGTTTAGGGAGTTAAATCAGAATTCAACACAAGCTAACAGTCAAACAGGAATACTCGAGTAGCTTGTGGCACGGCCTCACGATGCAATACTACACCCTAGTGTTTGTCCCACACTCAATCAAAATTTAGACCAATAATTTTGCCTTGAAAATTTTGACCTAATTTGCCCTTCTAACGCGTTCGCAAAGTCTGTCGGTCGCGATTGACAGGTCAGTCGCGATCGACGTGTCGATCGCGATTGACAGGTCCGTCGTGGCTGTCAGTCGCGATTGACTGGTCAGTCGCGATTGACACGTGGCCGAAAAGTCAATCAATCGTGGTCAAGGCGTCGTTGACTCTGTCGGTCGCGATTGATGAGTCGATCGCGATTGACAGGTCGGTCGCGAGGGTCTGTCGATCGTGGTCAAACCGTCGTTGACTGTGTCGGTCGCGATTGATGAGTCGATCGCGATTGATGGCTCGATCGCGATTGACACGTGTCACGCGTATGGTCAGTCGGTCGTGGTCAATCGGTCGTTGACTCTATCGGTCGCGATTGACAGAGCCGTCGTGGGCTGTCGGTCGCGATTGACGTGTCGATCGCGATTGACAGGTCTGTCCGTCGTGGTTTGTCGATCGCGATTGACAGAGCGATCGCGATTGACAGAAATCTGTGGAATTTCAAAAAACTAAACACATTTTTGGGAAGCCCTTGGCCTGTAGGTCATGGATATGCACTTTGTTTAGCAATTAGAGTAAGTTTTCTGTCGGTCGCGATTGACAGAGCTCGGCGACACACAGACAGTTACTCAGATTTCCGTACCTGCGCAGAGTGCTGGGGATGATGATGCGGCCTGTACCTGCAGAATGCTCACAAAACATGCAAAAAATAGCACATGCAAATTCGCTCTCTCGCTCTCTCTCACAAGTGAAATGAGGGAAATGATGTGGAGATGGGGATATGGTCAAAAAACTGAAATTTTCGCGATGATGGAGATGGACGTGGGAGATGGTGATGATGATGGTGAAGAAAGTAAAAGAAAATCGATGAGAGTGAAGAAAATAGCTACAACTCCAACGCGTCAACTCTACGTCTTACCATCACACGCTCGTCCTCAAAGCTCGATCCCCGGCAACGGCGCCAAAATTTGGTGTAGCTCAATGATGAGTAGCACCTCCTTTAATGTCAATCCGGGAAGACGTGAGGACGGTATGAAGACCTCGAGCAAGTGGCGGCACAAGTGCGTGAGTGAGAAGCACACAAGCATGCACACACATACACACACACGCGCACACAAGGCAAGACAAAGAGTGAGAATCAATGGAGCTTTTAGATTACTTTCAAAATGCTCTTACAAGTTCGTTTCAATTACAATCTAACCTCAAAAATGAGCTCTCTAGCCCTTTTTATAATTTTTGACTAGCTTCTGGTCCTGTCCAGACCTAGTGTCCGGCCTAGTTAAAAATTAGGTTCCAGGGCTTATTTGGGGGCTCAAACGAGATCTAAAAAATACGAAAATTGGTACGCAACTACTTCTAAGGCTCCTCAAGCTCAAGGACTCCTTGGCTTGCACAAAATGGAGCTACAAAAAGGTGAAATGATATTTACAATGATTGTTAGTGATAAAAATCACTGTTGTTGTAGGGATTTCTTCTAGTGCTCTGCCATACATATCTTCGAGCTCCCTACTTGCTCTTCCTTCCTGCATGTCCATCTCTTTGATTTGCATTAATGTCTTGAAAAAATATTGGCCTACTTGCCAGATCTTCTTTGACTGCCCTGTTTGCTTGTGCTGTCCCTTCGCTCTGACTCCCTTCTTTGACTTTCATGTCTTGTACGTCCTGGTGTACCAAGGCTACTGCCAACAATAGGCTTAGCCCATTCTGGTGCTATCTCAAGGTTAAACAAGTATGCATCTGGTAATTCATCGGCTATTCCTTGAGGAGCTTCTCCTGAGGTTAATCTTGAAAGGTGGTCGGCTCTAAGATGCGTCTTTCCTTTCCTAACTACCACTTCAAAATCGTACTCCATGAGTAATAGAAACCAACGTATCAGTCGTCCTGTGTTACATGGTTTGTTGACTAAGTACAATAGGGCTTGATGATCTGTAAAGAACTTGAATTTGTTGGCCAACAAGTAGTGCCTAAACTTCTTTACAGCGTAGATCATCCCTAATCCTTCTCGTTCCGTCGTGGTGTAATTTCTTTCTGCTGCGTTCAATTGTCTGCTCGCGTAAGCTATGGGGAGATCTATATTACCTTCATTCGTGGGTTGTGCTAACACACATCCTATGGCGTAATTGGATGCATCCACATGTACATGAAATGGCTTACTCCAATCTGGGGTTGTCAATATAGGTGCTGAGCACAAGCGTCGTTTAAGTTCATTGAATGAATTTTCACATTCATCTGTCCACTCAAAATTGGTCAAAAGAGAGTACAAAGGCTTGGCTATGATTGCATACATGTGTATGAATCTCCTATAATAACCGCAATGGCCCATAAATGCCTGCACCTCTTTCACATTGGTTGGTCTAGATAGATCCGCAATTACCTTCACTTTTTCCTCATCCGTGGAGATTCCATTTTTTGACACAATGTGTCCTAGAATTTTGCCTTGTCTGACCATGAAAACGCATTTTTCTGGGTTCAAACAAACCTGATATTCTCGACATTTGTCAAATATTTGTCTTAACTCTGGGATATGTGTCTGTCTTGCATTTGAATGAGCACATAAGTCATCGACATAAACTTCCAAGCTCTTGCGTAAGAATTCCTTAAAGACATGACACATGAGTCGCTGGAAAGTAGCGGGTGCATTTGTCAAGCCAAATGGCATTACACGAAATGCAAATATACCCCATTCAGTGGCAAAAGCCGTCTTGTGTTGGTCTTTTGGAGCAATGGCTACTTGATTATAGCCTGAGAATCCATCAAGAAAGCTGTAAACTTCCTTGCCCGCAACTCTCTCCAATAGGTGTTCCGTGATATGAAGAGGATAACTGTCTCTAATCGTTGCGGCATTAACTTTTTTAAGGTTAATACACACACGCAATTTTCCATTCTTCTTGGGCACAACCACAATGGGGGATACCCATTCGGTATGCTCAATTTCGTAAATGAATCCTGCTTCTATCAAACGATCTATCTCCTCTTTAATCTTCGCAGCGTAGTTATCATTGTACGTGTAAGGTTTCTGTTTTGTCGGTTTTGCATCTGGAGTCATAGGGATTCTATGAGAACATATATCTGGAGCTACTCCTTTCAAATCTTTGTAACTCCAAGCAAAAATATCTCTATATTCGCGCAATAGGGCCACTAGTTCTTCTTCTTCTTCAGTCGTCAAAGCATGCCCTATGTATGTACACTTTTCTTCTTCTCCTTCTATGGCAACTATTACTTTCTTGGTTTTCTCTCGGTTATCATATACTTGTCCGTCATTCGCCTTTCTATTGGGCATTCGTACCATGATTCTTCTATCTTCAATTTCATATTTCTTGAAATTCTCGGGTACTTCAAATAAAGATTCTTCTTTTTCTGACATGGCTTCTTTCTTTTTTCTTTTCTTACCTTCACTTTTGTTAGTCACTTCCGTGGCTAACCTTACCTCGTTCGTAATTTCCTCGTGTCTCTGAGTGTGAGTCTCTACTTCGTAGAAATATTCTTCCTCTGATGCAAAGGGTGGGTCCATGAGAATTGATTCTAGATCAAAATCGCTTGCGTCCTCAAATGCATCAGTGCTAGCTTCACATTCTTCTAAAACTGCATCGCACATGATTGGCTCTATCGTGAAAACTGAAATGTCATAGCCATCCTCGTCACAGTGGGGTGTCCATTGTTCTTCATTGATGGCTACATCCATGGTTGCTAGTATTTCTGCCCAACCATGGGGTTCAAACTCTTCGTCTGGGAATACTACAGGTGCATAGGCTGGATCTTGAAGGGTTCGTGGATGTTGTTCCGCACCTAAGGTCCTGGCTTCTAACCGCTCTTCCTCTTGTTTGGCTACTTTACACATCCATAAATGGGTATCCTCATGCAACCAAGAAGGGTCTGATTCTAATGAGTGCACGGATTCCGTCTCTACTGGTGTTTTATGCATGGTATTCCATTGTATTGGGGGTACATCTCGATGTGAATAGTCTTTAAGATTGACTTTGGTAGTCACTCCTAAATGTTGCAAGTACAAAGAATTAGATCCCCAATCTTGTACAATTTGCAACTGACGCATGAATGGTCGTCCCAATATCATCTCGTAAGCACGATTTTTCGCAAAGTCACAAATGGCAAAGGTATGCTCAAATTCTACACCACAAGTGGTGAGGGATATGCCTTCTAGTAAGCCTAATGGTTTTTCTATGTGTCCATCGGCCATTTGTAGCTTCATCCTGGTGGGTCTGAGGGCTGGCTTACCCCAACGTTTCCACAAAGTGGTGGTAGCGATGGCTACTCCGGCTCCTGAATCTAAGATGGCTTTCGTGGTGTAGCCCTGATGGGTTATTGGAAGATATGTGTTACCTTCCTCTCCTTCACTTACGTCTCCAATCTTTTGCACGGGTATCTCTGGTACCTTCTTATGTGACCCTATCTGAGAGGGTGTGGTGGCTAGCTCAGGGAATTGATTTGCTACATGCTTCCACAATTCTGGTTTTACCTTTAACAATTCCTCCAAAGTGAGATTACATTGTACTTTCGTGTTCTTGATCACTTCCGTGTTCCTAGGGATCACTGATTCTTCATTCCTCACTATTATCGTGGGTGCTCTCATACTAATAGACTTTGCTTCCCAAGGTCCTGTGAACTGAGGTAATTCTTGTAGAGAATTAGATTCAAATCCTGTGGGTTCACTCAGTTGCTCCACCTCTACATCATCATATATAGAGGGGATGTCTTGGGGAAATTGTTCCTGCAAGTCATCTATTTCTTGAATAGGAGGATGAGTTCCTTGTTCTTTTCTCCATTTCTCTTCTTGTATTTCCCTCAAAAATTCATGTGAGTACCTATGTATGGAAGACAAATTGTCTTGACTTTCTGTATTGGGTACTTGAGACAGGGATGGTGCATTCCTTTCCTGTGTCTCTGGGGCAATAGGGTTCCTAGAATGATCCTTTTTCTCTTTGCTTTCTATCAAGTGTTCTAGCCTCTCCATTAGTCCTTGAAAGTGTAGTTCCGGTTTTGCCATGTTATTCCAATTAAGATATCTAGAGGCTTCAAACAAAGCTTGTGCTAATTCTACCATTTTCATGCAAAGTTTAGTTCTCTCTATTTCTAGATCAGCTCGAGGGTAGTTTTTACTCATTTCCGTGACTTGGGGTCCCTCTTTTATTCTAGCCTGATATGCACGAAACATCATGTCTAGATCTTCGGGTATGGGTTCCGCTAAAACTGATCCTGATTTTTGAGCTGGATTTTCTTGGTTTAATTCTTGTGAAGTCAATTCTTGTATTTTGGCTCTAGATTCCTTCAAGCTTCCTTCCAATTCCGTTATCTTTTTACTCCACTTTCTCTTTATTCTTTCTCTAGAATCTTTCCAAGATTTCGTCCTTTTACTACTCGATTCTGCAACTTCACTAGTTCCAGCTACTTTCTCTTGATTGAGCTGTTGGTTTTGTAGGAGCGCCTGGGCTCTTGTTATAGCTTGGATAGGCACGTATGTAGGGTTAGATCCATATGCGGTGTTTACAATACCTATCACGTTGATCGGTGTCACATTCGAAGCGTTAACTGGGTTCTTAGGACAATCTTTGATTATGTGTTCTTTGCCACAGTCGGCACAAAAGCCTTGTATGTTATAGTACTGTGATTGCCTTGCTATTGGGGGATGTGGACAATCCTTTATGAAGTGATCTCCTTGGCACCTAAAGCATGGTCCTCTAGGGCCCTGTGGTCTCTGTTGTCTCAATTGGGGCCGTGGGTTTGGGTTTGCGTACATCACATTAGTATAATCTGGCTCCCAACTAGGTTCCATTGGTGGACTATCATAATGATATGTCTCCACATGTTCTGGTGACTCCGTGTAATAAGCGGGTGGACTAGTTACATGAGTAGAGTCAAAACTGTTTGAGTTCGGGTCACTTTCTGTGATCAAGGGTGAAGAAGGCACTAAGGCCCTACTTAGGTTCTCTTCTGTAGCAGCGTATTTGACTGAGATGACATTCGCTGGTGGGGGTGGCTGCTGAGCTAAGACGGGTTGAGGTCTCTGTTGAGCCTGGTATGGGTAGTTCTGAGGAGGCCTATAGTAATAAGGCTGAGCATTGTATTGGCCTTGATACCTACCTGGCTGCTGGTATGTTTGCGGGTAGTTCTGTCTCACGGTTTGTTTGTTGTATGGGCAGTCCTGAGCCGTATGATTTGTATATCTCCTCTCAATTGTACAGTATTGGCCACTAGGGTTGGCTTGAGGTTGAGGTGCATTGGGGCACACGTTTGCCAAATGATTTCCACCACAAGTGTAACAACGTACATTCGTTGGTAGCTTGGGCACCTGTTTACTAGAAACTCCTAGTTTTTGGGCCACTTTTTCTGCTAGGTCCTCTATCGAGCTAGACAATTTTGTGGATGCTAGCGAAGAACAATCTGAGTCCTTATAGACCTTTGAGAGCTCTAATTCATCTCCTAGGTTGTCCTCAATGTCTATACATATTCTTATACACTCCTCTAGCGTTCTGGGTTCTTTTAGGTACACATAGGAGCGTAGTTTAGCGCTCAACAAGCCATCTAGGAACAGTGATACTTGTTTGGCTTGTGAGGGTAGCTCTTGCATTGGACATCGTTCGACATATTGTCTAAATCTACGTCCTGCCAGTCTAACTGTTTCCTGAGGGGTTTGTTTAAAGCTATGAATCAACGAAGACGTATCATGCCTAATCCCACTTTTAGAGAATTCAGTGATGAATGACTCTAAAAAGTGATGGATGTCTCTAAATTGCCTTTGTTGCAATGGTTGGAACCAAGTTAAAGCTGTATTCTTTAACGTTAGTCCAAATGCATTGTATTGCGTGAACATGTCCTCAACTTGTTCTGCTCTTAGTACTTGCTTGAATTCTGCGACATGGTCATAGGGATCTCCTGTCCCATCAAAGTAATTCTTCATTGATTTTACTAACTGTGTGGGTCTCAATACTCTTGCGTCTCTTGCGTGTTCACGTGGTCTAGGTAGAGGAAAATCATCTCTACCACCTGGTATTCCATGATCTCTTTGTCTATCCATTCTATTAGTGTTCGAGGTTGTTCTATCTCTCCCTATGGGGTGATTAAAGCTTACTTCCGGTCTCTCTTTAGTTCCTTCTCTTTGATTTCCATGGGCTGAGGAGGTTCCTGCCCCTTGTTGATTTGTATTCATGTTCGTTCTAGATGGAGGGAATATCAATTCACCTCTCCATGTGTATGTGTTTTTAGCGCGCTCAGGCACCACGAAGACTCTTTCTGAAGTCTCATCCAGGTATACAACTTTTCCAGGTGTATCTGGGTCCTTGAATTCATAGATTGTAATGATGCCTATCTCACCAGGGTGTTCCTTTCTGTACCTCCAAAAGGCTTCATCTGTCTCTTTATTTACAAACAACTCGGTGCTCCTGTTATCTTGAGGGATCCACTCTGGGATGAGTATTCTTGTTAATACGGATTTCCCTCTAGGTGTTCTAGGTTCTTCTAACGGTTCTTTTCCTTGAAATTTCGCTTCCGTCTCTAATTGAACTGTGCCAAACTCATTAGTATCGTTTGGCTGCGTACTTAGAACGTACATGGTTCCTTCCTTGTCTATGTAAGCGTCTCTCTCAAATTTCACCACTGGTCTTTCCAATCCAATGGGTTGACCAGGGTTGTGCAGTTGCACCACTTGCCTTTGCAAACCATCCTCATAGATGCGAGCACCTAATCGGTTGGTTCGGAGAAACTCTAGTTGCGTTCTATAGGGTCCTTCTGGTTTTTCTAGGTATGCTACATGAGATCCTCCTTCTGGTCTGGCTGCGCTAAATGCCATCTCTGATTCGCTAGTCTCTGAGCTCTCGTAGGGGTAATTACTATTCAATTGTTGAGCCCAAGATCGTGCAGTGGTCCTTACACTAGCCTCTGATGATCTAAGGCTTCGTCGGTCCGACTTACCTATGTGTCTCCCTGATCTAAGGTTCATTAATTTTCTTCCTTGCACACTCAATTACACACTTAGATCGTCAATGGTTCTTTGTTATTACTTTCTTAGTTCTTTTTATTTTTCTTTGGGTTCTTGTCTTAATTTATGCGTCAGGAATTCTACTTTCCGTTATGATTTTGAGTTCTCATTCCGTCAGACTTAGGTTCTTTTCTTTAGGTTTTCGTCACACACACCTTTACTTGTAGTCTTAAACTTGAAAGAATTAAGTATCTTGAACTTGAGGCGTTCCTATCGTCGTTAATCCACAACTACCGTGGTCAGCTGAACAATCGCGATGGTCCAAGTGGACCGTCGCGATGGCTCAAGTGAACCGTCGCGATGGTCCGAAAAAGCGAACCGTCGCGATGGTCCGGCCGAGCCGTCGCGATGGCTTGAGCCAATCGCGATGGTGCGACACAATCGCGATGGTCGGTGACCGTCGCGATGGTCCACCAAACTGAAAATTTTTGAGATGCAGCTGTGGTTTCGTGTATGCGCAGGGATCGCCTACCTCGTGGTGTGGTCGCCTACCTCAAAATCCGAACTTGGCGGACCATCGCGATGGTCTGACACAGTCGGAAATTTTTGACAGAAACTGAAATTTTTACCTTTTCCAAGCTTTCCTGATGCACTGGAGCTCTGTACCTGCAAGAAAACTCAAGAAAACACAAGCACACACAAGCACAAAAGTTCTCTCTCGCTCTCTCGCATGCACAAATGAGGGGAAATGAGGTGAATGGGTGGATATGGTGAATTTTCTGATTTTTTTGGAGATGAAGATGATGATGCGATGATGAAGATGGAGTGTGGGGAAGGTGAAAAACACTAAAAACTAAGTAAAAACAACAACAAAAACTGAAATTTTTACCTTCCAACGCCACTTATTGCTATACTCTTACCATCACACATTCGTCCTAGACTCGATCCCCGGCAACGGCGCCAAATTTGGTGTTGCTCTAGCACAATGGTAAGTACCACGTTAAGAAGCTTCACCTCCTTAATGTCAATCCGTGGGAGAGGTAGGAGTGATATGAAGATCGTGAACGTGAGATGATGTGAGAGTGAAGGTGAGAAGCACAAAGAGGCACACACACATACACACACACAATGAAGAGACAAGCAAGACACAATGGAAGGTGAGAAATTAGCTCTATTACTCAAGAATACTCTTACAAGATCAAACTAGCTCTAAGCTCACACTAGCCAACATGAACCAACCTCAAAAATGAGCTCTCTAGCTCTTTTTATAGTTTCTAGACTAGTTTTGACCGGTTTCACATCTAGTGACCGGCCTAGTTAAAAAATAGGTCCTAGAGGCTATTTGGAAGGGTAAACGATGTCTAAAAATAACAAAAATTGGTACGCGCATTCTACCTAAGCTCCTCAAGCTCGAGGACTCCTCGGCTTGCACAAAATGGAGCTATGGATTACAAAATGGGGTTTTGTCTATATTACATATGTTACAAGAGTGATGAAAATCACTGTTGGATGTTTGAAGAAATAATAAGAAACATATTTGTTTGAAAAAATGATCCGACTGGCTCCCTGCTCCGTCTTTACATGCTTCCATGTCGTCTGTGCCTCTGACTGTGCCTCTGACTACTTCCAACACCCCACTGTGATGAGGATGGCTATGACATTTAAGTTTTCTCCATCGAGCCAATCATGGGAGAGGCAGAGTTAGAAGAATGTGAACCTAGCCCTGATGCAATTGAGGATGCGAGTGACTCCGATCTAGAGTCAATCATTATGGACCCACCTTTTGCATCAGATGAAGAATACTTCTATGAAGTAGAATTTCAACCCCAGAGGCACGGAGAGCTTACAAATGATATAAGGCTAGCCACACAGGTAACCCCTAAGGAAGAAGGAAAGAAAAGGAAGAAGAAAGAAGTCACACCAGAAGAGGAAGAATCTTTGTTTGAGGTCCCGGAAATTTTTAAGAAGTATGAGATAGATGATAGGAGAGTCATGATCAGAATGCCTAAAAGAGAGGCGCAATCGGGGGAGGCCTATGATAACAAAGAAACCACCAAGAAAATAGTAGTAGCTCTAGAAGAAGGAGAAGAGAGATGCACATACATAGGCCATGACCTGACGGAAGACGTAGAGCACGAATTGATAGCCTTGCTAAGAGAATACAGAGATGTATTCGCTTGGAGTTACAAGGATTTGAAAGGCGTGGACCCTGACATATGCTCACATACGATACCCATGACCTCAGATGCTAAACCTTCTAAGCAAAAGCCATACACATATAATGATAATTATGCTGCCAAGATCAAAGAGGAGATAGATAGACTGGTTGAAGCTGGATTCATCTATGAAATTGAGCACACTGAATGGGTATCTCCCATCGTAGTGGTGCCCAAGAAAAATGGAAAGCTGCGTGTATGCATTAACTTGAAGAAGGTCAATGTAGCCACCATTCGAGATAATTATCCGCTTCCTATCACAGAGCACCTATGAGAAAGAGTAGCAGGCAAGGAAGTGTACAGCTTCCTTGATGGATTTTCGAGCTACAATCAAGTAGCCATAGCCCCAGAAGATCAGCACAAGACGGCTTTTGCCACTGAATGGGGCATTTTTGCCTTTAGAGTAATGCCATTTGGGCTTACCAATGCTCCTGTAACCTTCTAGAGGCTGATGCGCCATGTATTTAAAGAGTTCCTAAGGAAGAACTTAGAAGTCTATGTTGATGATCTTTTTGCTCATTCCAACATCAGACAAACCCATACTGCTGAACTCAGACAAATCTTTGACAAATGTAGAGAATATCAAGTCTGCTTGAACCTAGAAAAGTGTGTTTTTATGGTCAGGCAAGGCAAGATTCTAGGACACATAGTGTCAAAGAATGGCATATCCACTGATGAAGAGAAAGTGAGAGCCATAGCCGAGTTACCTAGGCCAAAGAACATCAAGGAAGTACAGGCTTTCATGGGGCATTGTGGTTACTACCGCCGGTTCATTCACATGTATGCTATCATTGCAAAGCCCATGTACGGACTTCTGACTAAATTTGAGTGGACTAATGAATGTGAGAATTCCTTCCAGGAGCTTAAACGAAGATTATGTTCAGCACCAATCTTGACCACACCAGATTGGAATAAACCTTTCCATGTTCATGTGGATGCATCCAATTATGCTATTGGGTGTGTACTCGCGCAACCTACTGGTGAAGGTAATATGGATCTTCCAATTGCCTATGCTAGTAGACAATTGAATGCAGCTGAACGAAATTATACAACCACCGAACGAGAAGGATTAGGCATGGTATATGCAGTTAAAAAGTTTAGACATTATTTGCTTGCAAATAAGTTTAAATTTTTTACTAACCATCAAGCATTGTTATATCTGGTGAACAAGCCATGCAATAC
Source organism: Ceratopteris richardii (assembly GCA_020310875.1). Taxonomy (NCBI): domain Eukaryota; kingdom Viridiplantae; phylum Streptophyta; class Polypodiopsida; order Polypodiales; family Pteridaceae; genus Ceratopteris; species Ceratopteris richardii. Next base: position 90,200,115 of record CM035425.1, on the reverse strand, counting down.
AGGTAGATTAGTAAGATGGTTTCTCTTATTAATGGAGTATGACTTTGAGGTTGTAGTGAGGAAAGGTAAGACTCACTTGAGAGCAGACCATCTCTCTAGGCTCACATCTGGAGAAGCCCCACAAGGAGTGTCAGATGACCTTCCTGATGCTTACTTGTTTAATTTGGAAGTGGTGCCACAGTGGGCTAAACCATTAGTGCCAGTATTGACATACGGGCCTAACCACCCAGTAATAAACACACAGGATAGAGAGGTAGTGAAAGCCCAAAAGTATCACATCATGGCAGGTAGTATGTACAAGCACATAGATCAAGGGATCTTGGCGTGTTGTGTAGAAGAGGACGAGTACACTAAATGGTTGCAATTAGCACATGTAGGTGCATTACAACAACACTACTCAAAGCAACGAACCTTGCAGACACTAAGGAGACTCGGAGTGCATTGGTCGACTATGGAGGTTGATGTCCAAAAGCTGTGCAAGGAATGCCCAATCTGCTGCACTAAACCACCTCTGGAACATGCAACTCTTTATCAAGTGTCCATAGTGCCAGATTGGAGTGAACCACTAGTATCCTTCCTGAGGACGAAAACATTCCCTCCAGACATGACTCTGGCTAGGAAAAGGAGTTTAGAACAAGAAGCCCAGGATTACTCACTCATTGGTGATAATTTGTACAAACGTGGTAAAGATGGTTACCTCAGACTATGTGTCCATGAGAGTGAATATCTCAAGATTTTGGAAACTGCTCACCAAGGTGTAGCAAGAGGACACTTTGGACCAGATCAGGTGATCAAGGCAATACTATTTGCAAGCTTCTAGTGGCCAACCCTTCACATGGATGCACATACCTATGTGAAACGGTGTGATGTGTGTCAAAGAACTCAATATCCTATGCGCAAAGATGAGATGCCACTGAAACCTATGATGGGTGGACGTGCATTCTCTAAGTGGGGAATAGACTTTGTAGGTCCTAGTAATCCCCCAGCTAAGGGGTCACATGCTGAATACATCATTGTTGCCACAGACTATCTAACAAAGTGGGTAGAGGTAAAAGCCACAATGAAGAACGATGCTCAAACAACAGCTAAGTTTTTATTTGAGAATGTGTTCACTAGATACGGGCTACCTATAGAGCTAGTTAGTGATAGAGGCACTCACTTCTTGAATGAAGTTATTGAAAATTTGCTCCAAGAATTCTTGGTAGTACATAAGAAGTCTGCCCCCTATCACCCTCAAGCAAATGGCCAAGCTGAGAGCACCAATAAAATCCTATGCAATGTACTGACGAAATTAGTGAACAATAAACGCTCTGATTGGGACAAACAGCTACACCATGTTGTTTGGGCATACCGAGTTGCCTACAAAACGGTACTCCAAGCCACCCCCTTTCAGATGGTGTTTGGCCAAAATGCAGTGCTACCATTGGACTTCTTATTACCAACACTGAAAGTAGCACAAGAGCATGAATGGACGGGTCATGAACTCTCCTCTAGACTGTTTGACCTTGAACGATTAGGAGAAACAAGACTGAGAGCGGCTGCAGGGATATATGCAGCTAAGAAACGACAAAAGGCATACTTTGATGCCCACGTTAAGGATAAAGGTTTGAAGGCAGGCGACCTAGTACTAGTATACACGTTGAAACAACATGCGAGGAAACTGGAGAAGAGAGGATACGGACCCATGATCATTAATAGAATCTCAACAAGTGGGGCAGTACAGCTAGCCACCTTAGAAGGTGATATTCTTCCGAGCTACATAAGCGGATGCAGGGTCAAGTTGTATCAGGAACCTCTCACAGAGGAAATGCTAAGTCGACTCAATACTGCTAAGAAACGCAAAGAAGAAGAAAAGCGAATTCGAGAAGAAGCCCAAGCAGAAGCCTTAGAGTGCATAAGGAGAATGAAATTAAGAAGACAAGGTAGAGAGCAACCTAGGTCAGATGCCGATGCAGATCAAGGATATCACATGGCTATGTGTGAAGTTTTAGGTATCAGCTCCCATAGGATAATTGATCGACGTCCTTTTATAACCTTAGATATAGGACAAGGAAAGGGTGCAAGGACTGTAAGAGCCTTGATTGACTCAGGTGCAGCCACTAGTGCTGTTAAATTGTCTTACTGTCAAGAGTTGAAATTAACTGTCAATCCTATTGAAGCATATCTCATAGGATTGGGAGGTGTGGAAACCCCTTGCATGGGCGAGGTGGAACTTCCCCTCTATATTCAAGACGAAGCAATGACAGTCAAAGTACTAGTGTGTCAAGATGAGGACCTCACTGAGCCTCTTGTCTTGGGTTAGGACTGGATCTATGATCATGCAGTCAACCTAAACCTAAGAACTGGACTTCTTCAGGGATGGGTAAATCATAGCCGAATTACAGTTGAATTGGAAAATGAGGAACTCAAGGAACTAGGTAAAGCACAAACTCCTGGTCCTTCCAAGGGCACACATGAAGTTGACAATGCTATTCTTGTCCAAAACTGTATGATGCAGAAAGAGGCTTGTCTCAACAACGGAGTCAAGGAGAAGACGACACTCCCTTCTTTTCCAAAGGCTAGAAGGAGGCAGCAGCCAAAGGCAGTTCAAGCACAAAAGGAGCAGAGTACTACCTATACTGGAGGCCAAAAAAAGGAGCAAAGCAGATTGTTTCAACCATTGAAACAAGTATGGATGCGGAAAGGCGAACACCCTGTTGCGACCAGGCCAACCCCACCGCCAAAACCTCTTATTAGTAGTCAACAACACGACACTAATAAGAAGTCTTTCATAAATTCTTCTGCGAAAGTAAAGTCTATTTGGGTACCCAAGAAGTCGATGAAGGCCAGCCCACAATCACGACAAATTTGGGTGCCTAAGGCTTGCTTGCGGGCTCAAATAGCTACACCGAGGCCACACCCGGTACAACATGTTTCACTCACTCGAACATCTGAGGCCCAGTCTTACACATCACACACAAACACGTATTCTTCCATGAGCACAAGTAGAATCACTTGTAAATGGGTCCCTAAAAAGCCCCATTTTTCAAGTAAATACCCTATCACACTCTCCAGAGTCTCCACAAAGTCAAGATCAAAACCTATCCATTGCATTTGGCAACCTAAAACTTGTAATAAACCCCCGGACCCCAGTTGTAAATCCATGTCCACCTACTAACTACGTCACTCTCACACTACATCATTCCGCTTAGTTCTTAGGTTTACCCAATTCCTAACTACACACGCAAGCACCGAGCACTTACTAACCCCCTAACCTCTCCCGAACCTCATGTTAATGTTGTAACGGGGACACAGTGTCATTTTTGTGTCCATTGCAATGTTAACATTTATTCATATATTCTCACAGAACCAGCTGCAAAGTTTTCAACATGGCTGAGGCGGCAGGAACTAGCTCTCAAACAGAAACGAGCCAGCAAGTGGTGGACTTAGACAGTTTACGCGTTTTGCCTGAAACAAACGAAAAACCAGAAGAATTGCAGGCCATCAAAATCATACCTATAGCGGACCCTCCCAGTGGCCATACCATGCCCATAGGAAAAGCTTCCCACTGGTTTAGTGAAGTGGAAGGACCCTTGGGAGAGGGAACATATCTATGGGAATCAGAGTTGGACTTCAATGGGAAGCAAGGTAAATACCATTTCTTTACAAGAGAATTCGAGAAGTTACAAAATGCAAAAGGTCTACGTTCGATATGGGAGAAGGCAGGATTGGATGCATATTTCACTGCACGGCTCCCAAAGCCTGACTTCATGCGATGCTACTATCTCATCAACACCTTGACTCCAAACAAGAACCCAAAAGGCGCAAGCTCATTTGTGATTCCATCTCTGACAAAAGGCAATGAGCTCAAAACGTTTAGGTTATCCAACAACTTGGTGAGAGAGGCCCTAGATATGCGCGGAATGCATATTCCTACAGAAAAGGAAACCCTAGTGCCGGATTACATGAAGAATCGAAGCCTCACCAAACTCAAGGACATGGTGTCCATGACGCCTAATATTGCAATACACCTTTGCATGTGCATGCAACACTTTGCTTTTCCTGCCCAAGATAGATTCACCATGCCGCCCAAAAAGACATCTCCAAAAGCACGCAAACAACACAAGGAAGAAGAAGAAGCTTGAGGCACAACACACAATACTGAATGTATTACCACTAGAATGTACAAAGATAAGTAACCCGTTAGGGCTATAGGCATATATACAAGCGGGGGGAAAGAACCTCCTAAATAGGGAAAAAAGTGCCCAGGCAGTCATAGTGTGTTCACACACATCACTACCTAAATATATCAACAGGACCAAGCCCTCATCATTTGTGGATAAGTCTCTAAAAAGTTGTGACATCAATTGGTTGAAAGATGTTGCCCCATTGAGCCCTCTCTAGAACATGGTGAGGTTGAAATTGCATGGCAAAAGTTGGTTCCTCGCCTATCATGGCTTTTATCTCTATGTTGTAGTTAGCTAACAACATGAAATAGGGCATATATTGCAATTATGACATTGTGATAAGGCATCCATGAGAAAAGTTTTGAAAATACTCTAGATGAAGCACCATTTCTTCAAGATTTTCTAATGGCAGAATCTATATGGTCACATGGTCATCATGGGTTCATCGAATCTCTTCTACTTGTTTGAGCCATTGTGGCCTAGGTGCCTCATATGTTTCTTGGCCTTCCTTGGTGAAAATTCCATTTGGCATTGGTTGGGGTTCATAAGAGTCTTTGAAAGTTTCTTCTACAAGTATCTCCATTATCTCATCTAGGTCAAGTACCTCTGATGACGATAGTGGCCTCTTGTATTGCAATAATTTAGCTTTTAATGCTTCCATTTACCATTGTAAAGCGACTATCTCTTACAAATCTACACCAAGTGGAATAGCTTTAAGAACAGGGGTGATTGTAGTGGCGGTTGTTGACGATGTACTTAGTTGATCTCTTCTATTAGTTAATCGTATGAGTCCATAAGATTGACATGTTCTTTGAGTATTATGGAAACATTCTGAGATGGGACTGCTCAAAATTTGGATGGATTGATTTGCGCACTAGGGTACTCTCCATAGCTCCCTCTCGGTTGTCTTAATTTTGTTGTTGTAGATGCTTATTCTCTTCTAATGCAGCTGCCATATGTCTTCATCAAAGATCCACATTGTGTTGGACCTTGGTGTTCTGCTCCATCTACACATGCAAATGGTTTTCCATCTCCTTTGAAGCTTCTTGATCCACCATTTCACGCTTAGAATTGAGTTCATGGTGGTCCTATTGCAAAGTATTCTAGTAGTCTTGCAAGGTTTGGTTGCTTTCTTCTAGTTCTATCACACTTTCTTGTAGTTAGATGGATTCAGCATTGAGTGCTACATTGCACTCTTCTAAATGTTGATACTCATGTCTTAATTGACGTGCACATTGGATCATAGTGTTAAAATCATTGTCTATATGAATTGATGCTATACATACATGTGAAAATGCAGGGGAAGGGAGAATTGAGATGTGACTTGTGGATGTGGTGCACACGGGAGTTGTGGGTGTGGGTGATGTTGGTGGTGGGGGAATGGGAGATGGTGGAAGTGTGGGGGGTGGGGGAGGTACTATGGGTGGTGAAATGTCCATAGGATCAGACATGGATGTGTGTGAAGGTGCTACCATAAATACAGGTATGGTAGGTGTGGAGCTTTTCATGTCAGTAAATAATGAAGATGAGACAAATTTTTGAGGGTCCTTAGAAGAGGAGATCCCCCCAAAAAGTCTATTGAGCGAGTGGTTGGAAAGCAGCTTCTAGGATTGTATCCCAAGATGATAGTGTAGTTAAGGGTGGCGACAATGGAAATGATGAGGAAAATGGCATGGGGGGACAAAGGTTTGGGTGGCATGAGGGGCGAGGTAGCCTAACATGGTGGCAATTGGGGCTGGATGACCCAGTACGAGGTGTCAAAGTGGGTGTCCTAAGTGTTGAGATATCAAGCTCAACATGTGATGATCCAGGAGGACACGTATCACTTTTTCATTTCTCTGACATGTATAGTGGTCATGCTAGTATATGTCAGGGATACTTCATTGAGCTTTACTAGATTTATCTATCGAGAGTGATGGCATATTTGTTTCTTGCTAGCTCACTCATTCACGGACATTATTTTTTTCCTTATGTACTATTCTTTATATATTGCACTTGGATTATCAATCCAATCATGCCTTTCAAGTTGTTTAGCTTGATACCATCCAATGATTTAGTCAACATGTTTGCACATTGAACATTAGTAGATACATAGGACAATGGAATGTCCTTGCTAAACAATTTTTCTCTTACATAATGATAATGGACTTAAATATGCTTTGTTCTAGCATGGTAAAGAGGATTAGATGCTAAGTGAAGTGAGCTACTATTATCACCAAAAATGTGAGGAGTTGAGGTGTGTAACCCCAATTCTGAGAACAAACATTTCAACCACATTGCTTATTGTGTTGCATTAGCCAATCCTCTATATTCAGCCTCAATAAATGATAGGGAAATGGTTGGTTTCTTCTTTGAAGACCATGAGATGAGTTTTGATCCTGCAAAAGACAAATATCCTGATGTACTCCTCCTATCATCCTTTGATGTAGCCCAATCTGAATCTAAGTAGAGTTCGAGATCAATTTTTGATGTGATGGGGTAAAAAAGGCCTTCATTAATGGTGCCCTTCAAGTATTTGAGTACTCTCTTGGTTGCTTCCATATATGGCTTCCTTGGCTTGTGCATGAATTGATTGAGTATGCTAACAGTATATCATATGTCGTTCAAGCTTCCTACCAAGATTTGATATCTTATGATGTCTTCAATGAGTTCCCCCTCATAAGCACTTAGCTTATGGTTCATCTCCATGGGTGTACCTACACACTTAGTATTTTCCATATTGAACTTAGAAAGCATGTCATGAACATACTTCCTTTACTAGAATCTGTATAAACAAGTTCAAGTCCAAGAAAATATCTGAGAGGTCCAAGATCACTGATCTTGAATTCATCCTTCATACCCATTTTTACTTGATTGATTCCATTGATGTCATTTCCTATAATTATGATGTCATCAACATACACACAGAGATATATAACCTCTGATCCATTCCTTTTGATGAATAGTGATGTATTTGCTTTGCTAGCCTTGAAGCCTTGGTCCTACAAGTAGATTACTAACCTGTGATTCCAAGCTCTTGGAGCTTGCTTCAAACCATACAAGGCCTGTTTCAATTTGCACACATAATTGGGATGATGTGCATCTTCATACCGAGGTGGTTGTGCCATATAGACTTCTTTTGAAATCCATCCATTGATAAATCCATTTTTTACATCTAACTAATAGAGCTTCCAATTCCTAGATGCAGCAATGCTAACAAGTACTCTAATGGTAGGCATTTTGGCTACAGGTGAGAAGGTCTCTTCATAGTCTATTCCATGGGGTTTGAGCAAACCCCTTGGCTACTAACCTTGCCTTATATCTATTGATACTACCATCTGAATTAATTTTTACTTTATAAATCCATCTTGATCCAATTACCTTCATTGATGGTTTGCTAGGAACAAGTTCCCATGTGTCATTGTCCATGAGAGCTCCCATTTCTTCATCCATTGCTTCTCTCCACTCCTTCTTGTTTTGGGCTTCTTCATAAGATGCAGGTTCTTCATGATTAAGATCCTTCATCATATAGATTGAATGCTTTGTGAACAAGGATGTGTCAAATCCATATCTTTCTGGCTTCTTCTTTTCCCTCATTGATCTTCTGATTGGTTGAAGAGAGCTTTCTGAACCTTGAGCTATGTCTTGAACCTTAGCTTTTCCTTTGTTCTTCCATAGCTTCAATTTCTCCAACTCTGTCATGTCATCTTTAGAATCACTATCTTCATGATGCTTTGGCTCCTTTGTTGGAAGAGATGGGAAGCCTTCTTCCAAGTCATAGGGTAGCTTCACTTTCCTATCATCATCAAACCAAGATTTATTTTCATCAAAGACTACATCCCTACTAACTAATAAGCCTTTGTTAGTGGGACTATATAATATGTAACCCATTTGATTTTGATAATATCCAATAAAAACACACTTCTTTGCCTTGGGATCCAATTTCCCTCTTATTTGAGAAGGAATGTGAGCATAGGCTAAACATCCAAAGATTTTTCAATGCTCTAGGGTTGGTCTTCTTCCATTTCACACTTCATAGGGATTTATAACATCTAAATATTTAGATAGAAATCTGTTTACAATGTATGTGGCTGTTGATACAACTTTTGCCCAAAGATAATTAGGTAGGCTTTTTTCATTTAGCATAGATCTAGCTACTTCAAAAATATGGTCATGTTCCTCCTTTCAGCTACTCCATTGAGTTCAGGGGTGTACCTGGTTGTTACCTCTCTTTTGATGCCCCTTTCTTGAAGGAAAGCATCAAATTCATTTGAGAAGTATTCTCCACCACCATTTGATCTGAGTCTCTTGAGGCATGTACCTGTTTGGTTCTCTACAAGTGCAACATATCTTTTGAAACAATTGAAAACTTCATCTTTATGTTTCATAAAGTATAAGATTGTCCACCTACTGCAATCATCAATAAAAGATACATAATATCTTGAACTTGAAATGGAAGGTTCTTTGCTTGGACCCCACACATATATGTGTACAAGATCCAATAGCTCCTAATGAATATAGCCTTCCTGTTGAAGGGTTGTCTATGTGCCTTGCCAAATTGACAAGCTCCACACTTGTAGATCATATGTTGCTTTGTGATGTTGGGCAATCCAAGTACATTTTGATCTCTGCATATTTGTTTCAAAGTTCTTTCACCAATATGAGCAAGCCTTTTATGCCATACCTCTAATTCAAAGAGTGTTTGAGATCCATAACTAAACAATGTTATGTTCTTGGTGTCTTCCACTTCAAAAGTGAAGAGTCTTCCTCTCTTATCTCCTTTAGCTATCCTTCTGAATCCTCACATATGCTCCACGTCTTGTGGATCTAACCTGCAATCCTTTCTCCACATTTTGTCCAACACTTATCAAATGCTTGGTTATTGTAGGTACATACAATACCTTGCTCAGAAGACTCATATTGCCATCTGATGTCTTGACATTACCTATCTTTTCCACAGAATGCCTTGTATCATCACCTGCCTGCACTTCATGTTTGTTCTTGGGATCTTCTAAGTCAGAGAGCAATGCTACATTTCTTGATACATGATTGGAGCATCCTGAGTCAATTATAAAGACATGATCATCATCCTTACCCTGCTTCAATGATAAGTTCATGAGAAAAAGTGAGTCTTCTTGAATTTGATCCTCAATAAGTCGCTACCCATTTGATACCTTTATCCTGCAAGAACTCATCAAACTCTTCGGCGAAGTATTCTCCCCCTCCATTAGATCTCAGCTTCTTGAGTGATCTACCTGTATGGTTCTCCACATGTGCTAGATACTTTTTGAGGCAATCAAACACTTCATTCTTATTCTTGATAAATTACACAATAGTCCATCTACTATATGGTCATCAATAAATGAGAAATAATACCTTGATCCTGCCAATGAAGGTTCTTTGCTTGGTCCCCATACATTTGTATGTACTAAGTCCAATAAGTTGTTGTGGATGTAGTCTTTGTGGTTGAATGTTTGTCTTTGTGCCTTCCCAATCTCACATGCATCACATGTGTTGATCATGTGTTGCTTTGATATGTTTGGTAATCCAAGAACACTTTGATCTCTGCATATATATTTCAAGGTTCTTTCATTCAGGTGAGCTAGGCTCCTATTCCACACTTCAAGCTCACTTAGGGTTTGAGAGCCAAAGTTGAATAGAGCTATGTTTTTGGTTTCTCCTACTGCAAAAGTAAAGAGCCTACCATGATTCTCACCTCTGGCTATCTTCTTAAAGCCTTGAGATGGATCTTCCACAAAAGCTCCATGTTGGGTGAACCTAATTTGCAAGCCTTTATCAACTATTTGGCCTATACTTATTAGGTTCTTTGTAATAGTGGGAACATAGAGTACCCTGCTCATAATATTTGTCCTGCCCTTGGAAGCTTTGACATTACCAATCTTCTCCACACTATGCTTTGTGTCATCCCTTGTTTGAAGTTCATGTCTATGCTTTGGATTTTCCAAATCAAATAAGAGAGCTATGTTGCCTGCAAACAAGATTTGAACATCTTGAATCTATGTAGAATAAATGATCATCTTCTTTACCTTCCGTATTGCTTAAATTCATCAAGAGCAATGAGTCTTCATGTTTTTTATCTTCAGAATATTTGTTGTAGTCCCTTCTAATATGGCCTCTATTGTTATTGTCAAAGTTGTGTCCACCTCTACCTCTATTGCTGCCATATCCACCTCTTCCACTTCCTTTCTGGGTCTTCCCATTGAACCAACAATTTTGAGTGGTGTTGTTGGTCTTATCATAGATGGCACAAGGTTGAACATTCGGACCTTTGCTCTTGTCATGCTTTGGTACTTTGTTCTTCCCTTTCCACTTGCTTATGCTTGCAAAGTTGGCTTATGAAGTCTCTTCTTCATCTTCTTCCTTATTCTTGCCTTTTAGCTTCTTGTCCTTCTTATCTGTGTTGAAGGAGATGGTGGATAGTCTTTAGAGATGAAGTGGTGTTGCTTGAACCTGCTTCACACCACCCAAGGAGAGTTACTAGAGAGTATAGTGGGCCCTCTTTAGCTATATAATGACCATAAATAATCACCTATTTTGTTTGGAACATGATCCACTAATAAATGGGTTAAAATAAATAGGTAGGATATTGATCCAAGGTCATGGGCTTGTTATTCTTGTCTCTACACTTGTTTAGTATATTGAGCAATGCTCTGAGTACAATAGCAATTAGCCTAATTCCATTTTGTGATGTTTAACTAACCTAGAGAGCTACCAATCATGAGTGGTTTCAATAAAAATGATGAACTACACGCTAAGTATGATGTTTAGCAAATCAAGGAAGTGGCTCGATATTTTCGGTATGCATCAGTCAACAGAACAGAGAGTAATGAAATGATAATATCTCACAATTCAGATAAGCAATGATAATGACATTTTGTAGCTATATAGTAGACAGTATACTGAACCTATGATGCTTTAAATCATGAAAAATGATCAATCATACACTAAGAACAAGCTCTGAGAAGATCATTGTACTGTTGTAGTCATGGCAAAGAAGTGAAGTGGAGATGTAATGAGAATGTATGTATTAGATCATATACGAATACAATATCATTGGCAATAATCTATTGCTCAATGTGAGGGAAGTAATTGAGCTATGGAGTGAGATCTCAATTCACAATGTATCCCTTTCAAAATGATCTCCTAGAGTCGAGATATCACATGGGTCATTTGATCCTCTTTTTATAGTTGAGTTTGGAACCAATCTTTTGAATTCAAATTCAAAAGTCCACCTAAAAGTCAATACTAAACTATAGGATATATTCTCTCATCAATCAACTACCAAATGAATCCAGATTTAATGCTTTCGAGCTTCACGTGCAAGTAATGTACTTTTACAAAGGTAAATGTAATTGATCCTACAAGGGATTGATCATATAAGGTTCCATGAGCAATATGCTAATCATCCAAGTATGTGGGCTTGAGTTCTCTTGTACCAAAAATCTACATATAGAGCACTAGTTGAATTACCATGATAGGAGTTACCTTCCCTTATGCTATTGTTGGCCTCTTGATCGAAGAGTTTTCAAAGAAAGATGTTGAAGTCTAGAGTTTGCACATCCGATGAGATCATAGGCTATGGTGAAAGATTTCCATTGCTTGTCACCTCTAATCCCATTGAGAATTTGCCTCATGATGGCCTCTTCTTCAATTAGCTTTCCAATGGATGCCAATTGATCAACAACCTCCTTGACCTTTGTAACAAACTCAGTGATGGTTTGTTTTGGAGTCTTCTTCATCTAGTTGAACTCATTCCAAAGATGGCTCTTCCTTGATTTTGTACTAGCAGGAAAGAAAGTCTCTAGGACATCCCAAGTCTTTTGAGATGTCTTGCATCTTCTAACATGTGGTAATAGAAAATCAAAGATCGAGTTGAGTATGTATGACCTTTCTTGAGCATCCCTTGCACACCAAAGTGTGAGCTTATCTGTTTCCTCTTGAGTAGGTCCTCCTTTGGATCTTGGAATAGCCATTGCTTCATCACCTGATACAATTCCATATAGATTTCTTCCTTGAAAATAAGACTTCCTTCTGATTTCCCAAGCAAAATAATTGTTTCTATTAAGCTTCTCAATCATTGATGGAAATCCATTTCCCATCTTGAAGTTGCTCTGATACCACTGAAAGAAGTTGGAAAAGCTTGTAGAGTCTTGGAGAGTAGAGTTTTCAAGTGGTGAAGTTGGTCCAACGAACTAGCGTAGAACCAGCCCTAACTCTTTGGATATCTAAATTCAGCCCTCTAGGCTTGTGGTTAGTGCAATAAAACCCAATGGATGCTTTGGAACATCAACAAGAACAAGTTGATGCAAAATAGATAACTTGCACCTTGAGTAGCTCACAAAAACCTTCTAAAAAAGGATGGAAGTTGTGACTTCAAACACTGAGAGTAGCCAGCACACAAACAATTGGAAACATTCCTCTTAACGGAGTTTCATACATACAGTTGGCTTGCTATAATGCATAAAATCCTTAATTTATAAGAACTATAGAAGGAGCAATCAACTTAAGAGTGAACTGGTGTCATCTCGATTTTTTAGGGGTGCATAGAGAATGACCTTGAGACTAAAAAACTTAACTTTCTCTGAATAAAATGACTTAACCATTTGTACACATAAACTAGATAGGTGTACCTTTACAATGAATTCTTAAACACTAGATTTGGAGCTCTCTAGAAAGAGCAACAATATCTACAAGTTGACTGAGTATGAGGAGAAGGAACAGAGAACAAAAATGGCACCAAGCAATTATGAAAGAGTATATGTATTTCTTCAAATCAACAATCTACTTTGTGTAAAAAAATTTGGGAGCCTTTATATAGACTCTTGAGGATATGACCACGCCTATTCTTCATGTATTTGAATTCAAAATCAGGTGGGTTTGGTAGTTTAGATTGAGTGGAATCTTTTCTTAGGATCTAGGAAAAGAGAAAGTTGAAGTCATATCTACTTTTTGATTGAATGATTGAGAATCAATCGCAACCACATCTAACTCATGGCTTTTAGGACTTTTACTCTTTCTTTTTATAAAGATAAATACTTTGGAAATCCCATAAGAAGGTGATCCTATGATCAAACTCTCAATAGAATAAATGAATGCAAATAAAACTCTTTAAGGAGTAAATGTTGAATCATTCAAATGATGGATTTGATGAAGATCATGTCCATCACATAGCATAATGAAAGCTTGATATTCCAATAGCTCCCCCTCAAGCTAAAGTATGCTTGATTCCTCATTCACGGATAGCTTGAATACCTGCCATAGCTTTGAATCTACAAAGCTTTATCCCATGAAGTGCCTTTGTCATCATGTCTTCTATTTGCTTCTCAGTAGGAACAAATGAAATGTCAATTTCCTTTGCTATAAGCTTCTCTCTTACAAAGTTGTGATGGACTTCTATGTGATTTTTCCTTGCATGAAAAATTGGATTTGCAGCTAAATGCATTGAACTTACATTATCTCCAAGTAAGCGAGGTTTGGAAGTCACAAGTCCCAAATCTGGGTACAACTTCTTGAGCCATATTGTTTCTTGCATTTCAATACTTATACCTCTATATTCTGCCTCAGTTGACAATAAAGCAACTATTTGTTGCTTCTTGGAACTCCATGACACCAACTTTGAACTTGGAAATGCTAAGTATCAAGAGGTACTTCTTCTATCATCCTTTGCTCCTACCCAATCTACATCTGACTAGATTTTGATATCCAAGTCTGAGAGTAAGAATAGTACATAGCTTTGTGTCCCTTTGAGGTACTTGAGTACTCTCTTTGCAACATCCATGTGTGGCCTTCTAGGTGAGTGCATGAACTGACTAAGCACTCCCACACTATATGATACGTCTAGTCTTGTGTGAGTAGCATATATCAAGCTACCAACTAAGCTTTGATACTCTTTAGGATCATCAATTTGCTCACCTTCATAAACACTTAGTTTATGGTTCAATTCCAAAGGTGTACCTACAAGCTTTGTGTTCTCCATTTTGAACTTGAGAAGTAGGTCTTGAATGTATCTTCTTTGAGTATAAATCACTTGCATACCTAGGAAATATGTGAGGTCACCTACATCACTGATTTTGAACTCCTCTTGCATGTGTCTCTTGATCATCACCTATCACAATAATATCATCTACATATACACATAGATAAATAACCTTATTGTGATCCCTTTTGATAAATAAAGAAGGATATGAGTCACTAGGTTTGAATCCTTGATCTTGAAGGTATGTAGCCAACCTATAATTCCAAGATCTATGAGCTTGTTTCAATCCATACAATGATTTCTTAACTCCACAAACATAAGATGTATGATTAGGGTCTTCAAAACCTGGTGGTTGTGATATGTATACCCCTTCACTTATCCAACCATTTAAGAATGGTTTTTTCACATCAAGTTGGAGGAGTCTCCAATTCCTTGTAGTAGCTATACTTATCATTGTTCTTATTGTAGTCATCTTTGCAAATTGTGAGAATGTTTCCTCATAGTTTATACCATGCATTTGCGAGCATCCATTGGGAACTAATCTTGCCTTGTACCTGCAAATTGATCCATTTGAGTTCCTTTTAACTTTATATACCCATTGGCAACCAACTACCTTTTGATTGGGTGACATTAGAACCAAATCCCAAGTGTCCATCTCCTTCAAGGCATCTATTTCTTCTTTCATGGCCTTCTCCCAATTAGGGTTTCCCTTTGCCTCTTCATAGGTTGAGGGTTCCTCTAAAATTGATTCCTTTACCAAGTAGATTGAATGCTTTGTAACAAAGGTGGAATCATATCCATACCTTTCTGGTTGTCTTTTCTCCCTTGTTGACCGTCTAGGTGCTTGCTTGGAGCATTCTCCACACTCTTGCATTGTTGCTTTGCCTCTTGACTTCCATAGCTTTTAATCCTTTTCCTTTTCATCTTGGTCATCATCTATATCAATTCTTGGATCCTCAACCTATGTATCATGCTTGCTTCCTAATTGATGACAATTAGAATCAAGATCATATGGTAGAGTTATCTTTTGTTTGTCTTCACATCATACCAAGATCTGTGTTCTTCAAACACAACATCTCTAGTTGTAGTGAATTGCTTGGTTGAAGGATTATAGAACCTGTAACCCATCTAAGTTGAGTCATACCCAATAAACACTACCTTTGTTCCCCTTTCATCTAGCTTACCTCTTATTTGTGATAGTACATGAACATAAGCTAAACAAACAAACACCTTGCAATGTCCAAGACTAGGTTTTCTTCCATACCATGCTTCTTAAGGAGTCATACATTGGAGTGATTTTAAGGATTGTTTTGGCTGATCCAACCAATGTCTTGTTTCTTCTCTTTGCAAGTCCATTTAGTTGAGGAGAGTACCTAGTAGTCACATCCCTTTTGATACCTTTATCTTGCAAGAACTCATCAAACTCTTTGGAGAGATATTGTCTCCCTCCATTAGATCTGAGCTTCTTGGATGATCTACCTATATGGTTCTCCACATGTGCTAGATACTTTTTGAAACAATCAAACACGTCATTCTTATTCTTGATAAAATACATAATAGTCCATCTACTATGGTCATCAATAAATGAGACATAATACCTTGATCTTGCCGATGAAGGTTCTTGCATTGGTCCCCATACATTTGTATGTACTGAGTCCAATAAGTTGTTGTGGATATAGCCTTTGTGGTTGAATGTTTGTCTTTGTGCCTTCCCAATCTGACATGCATCACATATGTTGATCATGTGTTGCTTTGATATGTTTGGTAATCCAAGAACACTTTGATCCCTCCATATACTCAAGGAACTTTCATTCAAAGTTGAATAGAGCTATGTTTTTGGTTTCTCCTACTTCAAAAGTAAAGAGCCTACCATGCTTCTCACCTCTGGCTATCTTCTTAAAGCCTTGACATGGATCTTTCACAAAAGCTCCATGTTGGGTGAACCTAATTTGCAAGCTTTTCTCAACTATTTGGCCTACACTTATGAGGTTCTTTGTAATAGTGGAAACATAGAGTACCTTGCTCAGAATATTTGTGCTACCATTGGAAGCTTTGACACTACCAATGATCTCCACACTATGCTTTGTTTCATCCCTTGCTTGAACTTCATGTCTATGTTTTGGATTTTCCAAATCAAATAAGAGAGCTATGTTGCCTGCAAACATGATTTGAATATCTTGAATCTATGGATCATCTTCTTTACCTTTCTTGTGGCTTAGATTCATCAAGAGTAATGAGTCTTCATGTTGTTGATCTTCAAAATATTTTTTGTAGTCCCTTCTATTATGGCCTCTATTGTTATTGTTGAAGTTGTGTCCACCTCTACCTCTATTGTTGCCATATCCACGTCTTCCACTTCCTTTCTGGGTCTTCCCATTAAACCAACAATTTTGAGTGGTGTGGTTGGTCTTATCATACATGGCACAAGGTTGAACATTCTGACCTTTGGTCTTGTCATGCTTTGGGACTTCCTTCTTCCCTTTCCACTTGTTCTTGCCTACAAAGTTGGCTTGGGAAGTCTCTTCTTCATCTTCTTCCTTCTTCTTTTCTTTTATCTTCTTGTCCTTCTTATCTGGATATAGAGCACTAGCTGAATTATTATGATAGGAATTACCTTCCCTCATGCTATTGTTGGCCTCTTGATTGAAGAGTTTTCCAAGAAAGATGTTGAAGTCTAGAGTTGGCACATCCATGATGAGATCATGTGAAAGATTTCCATTCTCGTCACCTCTAATCCCATTGAGAATTTGCCTCATGATGGCCTCTTCTTCAATTATCTCTCGAATTGATGCCAATTGATCAGTGACCTCCTTGACCTTTGTAACAAACTCAATGATGGTTTGTTTTGGAGTCTTCTTCATCTAGTTGAACTCATTCCAAAGATGGTTCTTCCTTGCTGCTGTACTGGCAAAAAAGAAAGTCTCTAGGGCATCCCAAGTCCCTTGAGATGTCTTGCATCCTCTAATATGTGGTAATAGAAAGTCAAGGATAGATTTGAGTATGTATGACCTTTCTTGAGCATCCCTTGCACACCAAAGTGTGAGCTTATTTGTTTCCTCTTGAGTAGATCCTACTTTGGATCTTGGAATAGGCATCGCTTCATCACCTGATACAATTCCATCTAGATTTTTTCCTTGAAATTAAGCCTCCATTCTGATTTTCCAAGCAACATAATCAGCTTTTAAATCATTCATGGAAAGCCATCTCCCATCTTTAAGTTGCTCTGATACCACTGAAAGAAGTTGGAGAAGCTTCGAGAGTCTTGGAGAGTGGAGTTTTCAAATGGTGAAGTTGATCCAAGAAACTAGCATAGGACTAGCCCTAGCTCTTTGGATATGTAAATTAGGCCATTTAGTCTTGTGGTTAGTGCAGTAAAACCTAATAGTTACTTTGGAACATCAACAAGAACAAGTTGATGCAAGATAGATAACTTATTCCTTGACTAGCTCACAAAAGCCTTCTTAAAAAGGATGGAAGGTGTGACTTCAAACACTGAGAGCAGCCAACACAATAGCAATTGGAAAAGTTCCTCTTAAGGGAGTGTCATACATAGGTTTTTCTTGCTATAATGCATAAAATCCCTAATTTATGACAACTATAGAAGGAGCAATCACCTTAATACTAAACTGGTGTAATCTTGATTTTTTAGGGATGCATAGAGAATGACCTTGAGCTTGAAAAACTTGAATTTCTCTGAAAGTAATGAACCAAATGACTTGAGCATTTGTATACATAAACAAGATAGTTGTGAATTTCCAATGAATGCTTAAACACTAGATTTGAAGCTTTTTAGAGAGAGCAGTAATCTCTACATGTTGGTTGAGTCTGAGGAAGAAGGAACAGAGAACAAAAATGGCACCAAGCAATAATCAAAGAGTACATGTATTGATTCAAATGAACAATCTACTTTATGTACAAATGTTTTGGAGTCTTTTTATAGGCACTTGAGGATATGACCATGCATTTTCTTCATGTATTTGAATTCAAAATCATGCAAGTTTTGTAGTTTAGATTGATTGGAATATTTTCTACAATCTAGGAAAAGAGAAAGTTGAAGTCATATCTATTTTTTGATTGATTGATTGAGAATAAATCCCAACCACTTCTAACTCAATTGTCAATCCACAAAGATGCAAGGATGATGTGAAAGATCATCAACGATGTGAACAAAGGTGATGGTGAGAAGCACACAAGTATACACACACACAAACACACAAGAAAGAGATGATAGGAGAGGAAATGGAAGGAAAATCACTTTTTCTCTTTACTCAAAGTACAAAATTTCTCATACAAAGCTCACACCTTAAACTAGCTTAGCGCAAAAATGAGCTCTCTAGTTCTATTTATAGTTTTCTAGGTGAAATGACCGGTTTCACATCTATTGACCGACCTACTTAAAATTTATGTCCTAAGATACTTTTGGGGGATCAAATGAGGTCCAAAAATTATGAAAATTAGTGGTCATGTTCTACCTAAGCTCATTAAGGTTGAGGACTCCTTGTCTTGCACAAAACGAAGCATCACATGGAAAATTTGTCTGGCTATATATTACATTGGTTAGTGATTAGAATCATTGTTGATGTTTTTGACAAGATTTGATCACTCAATATCAATATTAAATGGAAATTTTATTAGTGGGTCGCCCTTTGGTCTCCTTGATTTGATTCTTACATACTCCCTCTTTGTCTATGTTGTGAACTGCTACCAACACCCCCTCCCTCTCGCATCTGTCATCCCCGCCAGAATCTTGTTGTAGGAAGGGGCCAATATAATTCTATACGAGGTCATAAGCAAGGGTGTTCTTGTTTACATGTATGCCCCATGCGAGATCAACTTCCGTTCTATCGCAAGCTATGGTATGTGGTGTCTCAAGTGGTGGATAGTGATAGTGAGACAATTAGACGTGTTGAAAATAATTGGACAAGATGGATGGGTCTAGTAATGATAACCTCAAAGTGATGTTCCAAAAACCTGATGGTAGACATCTCCTCAAAGGTTTGTTTATAGCACATGGGTAGGTACTTTATTTGGCAATGGGAGACATAGCAAGTTTTGAGCAAGGGGGTGGTGCTCATACCATATACTAGATCTAAGTTTCCATGATCAAAGCCTAGTGTTGAAACATGAGGTGTACGGACTTTTTGAAGACCTTGAATGTGGTTTGCATGAGGTCAAAAATTTTGATGGACATCCTAACTGCTATATCAATCATACATTTCAGATGTGGAAGCCACTGATGGATGATTGCCATCATGTACACCACTATTGAGGGTCCTTGAGGTGGTGGGAAGCATGGGTAATTGACCCAATCCTGGCACTTTGGATCATTCTACACTTAAATGGTGAAAGCTGACTAAGACCAATGTCAAGGCACAGGGCCATAGCATGGACTATACATTATGTGAGTATGATCTTTTGAACATGTATATAGCATTTCGGGGTATTCTCTGAGTAGATCCCACCTCCAATTTGGTTGAAAGATTGTGAATATAGTTGCTCATGGAGGGAGGTCCTCTGCTTGGAACTATGAGTCATGTAGTTGGTTTCATCCTTGTAATGCACTTGATCTCTAAGTTCTACTCATCTAGATACATAAATTATGGTTTATATTGAAGTTCATTAGTCAAAATGTATCTCCTTGGCATGATTTCTACAAAATAACTTGACTTTATTATGTTCTAGTTGAGCTTCGATGCATGCTGAATGCATCTTGCCCGATTGCTCTATAGGCTTCATCCGTGAAGGGTGTGGTAGCTCAAAGATTTCCTAACCCTCTTTAGCGACACATCAGCCTATTGCTTCCTATGGCTTATACTCTTCTTTGAAATTTGGGTCGACTCGAATAGTGACATTCTCTTCTGGCTCTAGTAGGTCCGGTGGGGTATCATGCCTTTAGAGTGTTGTCTATTCTACTAGTTGGTTCTGAATCTCAATAATGGGTATCTGTAGTGTGTTTAGTTCTTCCACAATCTCTGGTGGAGTAACATTTTATGGGGGAGGTGGATATGGATGTTCCACTAATAGTGTGGTAGCTTTGGCATTTTGTAGACTGTTACATTCTTGTGTAAGTTTATCATAATCCTCAAGCAATTGAGCATGGTCCTCTAAGAGAAGCTTTATAGTGTCCAAGGGGATTGCTTGGAATTGATTGGGACTAAGTGGTATGCCAAGGTTATTCATGGCTGCTTCAAAATTTTCCTTTTTTGCTATTGTAACCTTTGATTTTCTTCTAGTGCTATAGTGAGTGACATCAGATAAATCCCATGTTCCGAGTTAACTATGCATTGCATTCCATTTGTGATCAGAGTCTATCTTCAACTTCTCTGACGGCCTCTTTGGTCTTCTGTTCAAGCTCTAACTCCATAGTATGATACAAGTATATTAACCTCTTTGTAGTCTTCATTGAGGGAATCTTTCTCTATGCTTAATAAGTTAAGACTAGTCTGGAGTTGGGTGGTGGTCCGATGCAAGTCTTAGTAGCTCTGGCCTAGGGAGATGAATTCGATGTGGACTTGATGCATGTTGTTGAACATCTACTGTAATGCATTGTAGATGATGGATGATGAGGTGGAGAGTGAATGCATGTGTGATATGTAGAGGGGAAAGATAAGGGGAAGGAAGAAGTGGATGCTCAATTGGATGTGACGGTGAGTGATTTTGAAGTGGACAATGTGGAAGTGGAAAGCAGTGTGAGAATTGTGAGTGGAGGTGTTATGGAATGTGAGATGTCCATGTTATTTAACATGTTATCGGTGGTGTCAATGGTGTAGAGTGGAGTGGGTGTGGGCCAAAATCTAGGTGACTAAAAATAACCGACTCGTACTAATGGCTGAATGGGTGGAATGGACTCAGATAAGTGTACTTGAGATATCAACCGCTGGGTGAGAGGGTTGAGAAAAGGTTGGAGAAGGGATGGAAGATAGGTGGTACTGAGTGGGGTAAAGGACAAAAATAATTGGGTGGAGGGCATGCAGAGAGTGGATAGAGGTGGAAATGGTGGAAAGGGTGGGAGAGAGTGTGAAGGAGTGGAAGTTGGAAAGGTGGCACTAGTTAGTTGAAGGGGTGGAAAACTAGGGCCATGGGGGTGGAGTAGGTAGTGATGGGTGCTAAAGTTACAAGGACTGTATTCATTGATGGACTAGAAGTGTGGGGAAGGGATTGGTGGAGGGACTAGGGGGTGTTCCAAAGGTGGCTTGAATGTCTCGGGCAAGGAGGAAACTTGTGAGGATCAGGCAATTGTCGAGCTCAACAAGGGTGATTGTGTCAATTCAAAGGATTGGCGAGGGTGTATGTCCATGAATAGTGGATCAATGGGAGAGGTTGGGAACCTGATAAGTTGACTAGTACAAGGTAGTAGTCTGACATGTCATGGATCAAACTATGGAAGTGGCTTTTGTCTCAAATAAGTAAGGGCTTTGATAGTGCCCACTACCTTGATTAACATGTTGAAGGTGCTCATGAAGGATGTATTGAAGCCAGTATTCTCAAGCTATCTTTGTAGTTAATCATGACTCTGTTGCTCCTTGAGTTGAATTTTTACCCATACTACTTGCATCCTGGTATATAGCCTTTGCACTACTACAATGTAACTTGTAGTATCCAAGGCGGGTTCCTCTTTGAAGATTCATACCCCTCCTTGTTCTTCTCAATGCTTCTCCTCTTGTTGTTACTCAGTTCCTTGACTGGTTTCCTGCTCTTGGTGATTTGTGTTATCTTCCTCATCATCTTTAGTTATTGTGCATTTTTCATCTTCTTGATATGTGGTTGCATGGCCCTCTTTATGATTTTTTTGGGAGCAAGGTTCGCTTGCCTACTCATACTCTTGTGAAAGGAATTGGATTTTTGAGAACTAGACATCATAATGAGCAGATCCTGCATCTCAAAATTGAAGGTAGTATTGAAGTAATTAGTGCCCATGTCAGATATAGGAAATACAAAAGTCCTTGCAGCACTAGTATCTATGGATTCTATGACCTCTAGTTTTTTGGACCCTTGTTTGGTACTTACTAGGGTTGTTGAAGTTATACTTGTAGATGGTGTAAACCTTTACATGTCATCACCACTAAAAGCTACGATTCTACAATCAAAGTTTGGAGACTTAAACCCCATATCAAACCCCTTGACCCAATTTTGTAAATTAGTCCACTCTGATGTAGGTGCATTCTGAGTACATTGCATATCCAAAAGTATGCATCTAGGGTGAACACTAATTTACTCACCAACATTTTCACACATCACAAACACTTCATCCACTAACCCCTAAACACTTGGAATGTCATGTTAGTATTGTGGAGGGAACACCATAACATCTTGTTTCCTATGCAATGCTAATGTACCTCTCTTCTTCCAACAGATAAGCATCAACAACTACAAGCAGTCTCATGGCAGAAGCAGTAGGCCCAAGCTCACAGGCAGGAGTAAGTACTGTAGGGATTAATGTGGAGAGTCTACCTATTGACGTGCCACCAACTGAACGACCTATAGAGCTGCAACACCTCTAGCAAATACCTACACCGGACCCTCCCACAGGAATAATAGAGAGAGTCCATGCAAACTCTCATTGGTTCAATGGCATGCCAGGGCCCTTAGGAGAGGCTAAGTATATCTAGGAGTCCAAGTGTGAGTATGACAAGTCATGGGTCCGATTCCAATTCTTTTCCAAAGAATTTGAGACTCTCCAGAACACAGAAGAACTTCAAACCATATGGCAGCGTGTAGGGCTAGTGGAGTACTTTGAGGCACCCTTACCCAAACCAGATCTCCTACGATGTTACTATTTGGTCTCAACATTACAGGCTAATGAGGAAAAGGAAAAACCAAGAACATTAGTTCTTCCTTCTTTATTGGGCAACAATGATTTGAAAAGGTTCGAACTTACATTGGAATTGGTGAGCTCTGCTTTGAACATGCACGGCACACATGTGCCCTCTGAGAAGGATGCTCTCATTCCCACTAACATGAAGAATCGGAAGCTACAAAAGTTGAAAGATATGGCGGCACTCACACCAAACGTGTCCATCCCTCTCCGTATGTGCATACAACATTTTTCATTTCCTAGTCAGGATCGATTCACACAACCCCACAAACGAATATGGTTCGCTCTTTACTTGGTGGAGACATGTGCACTACCGATTAAGCTTCCTGTATGGATTATGGAGCAGCTATATGAAGCCAATAAAAGGTCATCTAGGAAGCTAGTGGTGAATGGTTGTTGTGCAATCACGTGCATCATCTACAAGTGCTTAGCATATGATGTACCTGTTATTGCAAAAGGAAGAAAAGTTGGCTCACTTTATTCTTTATTTGTATCACAAAAAGAACACTTATTAGCTATTACTGAATAGCCTATGGATTGTATTTGGCATGTTCATTTGGGCCATATATCTCGTAGTGGAATGGAAAATCTTTCTCGTTCTCGCTACTTACTTGTGTTATCTTTCTCTAATTTTTCATTTTGTGAGCATTGCCAATATGGAAAGCAAACCAGAAATGTGCATAGAATGCACATTGACTCCTCAATTCAGCCTTTAGATCTTGTTCAGACAGATGTGTGTGGTCCTATGCCCACTAGGTCCTGAGGTGGTTCTCTTTACTTTGTCACTTTCATAAATGATGCTACTAAAAATTCTAGGTATATCCTATCAAATCGAAGGATGAGGTGTTCCCTACTTTCAAAAAATGGCTTGCGTCAGTTAAGACTAAAAAAGGAACTAAGCTTAAGGCTTTACATTCAGATAACGGGGGTGTGTATACCTCACATGAATTCAACCCTTTTTGTCAGCCTAGAGGGATTCATAGAGAGTCTACAACTCCTTATACCCTAGTAAAAAATGGTGTAGCTAAGAGGATGAATAGAACTATTCAAGATAGAGTAGTCTCTGTGTTGCATCATGCAAACCTCTCACAAGGTTTTTGGGCAGAAGCAGTATTGACTGCTGTTCATGTGATTAACCTTTCACCTAGTACTCCCAAAGGTCTGAAAGTGGCACAAGAGTTGTGGATAGGGAAGCCACCATATTATGATCATCTTCGAGTTTTTGGATGTGAAGCATATGTTCATATACCCAATAATCTTAGACAAAAGTTGGACCATAAGTAAAAGAAATGCATTTTTCTTGGATATGGTCCAGAAGGAAAATTTGGATATCACTTATGGGATCCTGAAACATGGTCATTGATCAGATGATCTCATTTTCAATGAGTATAAGATGCATAAACAGCCCATTACGGAAGTTGAAGTGAGAAGAGTGGTGTTTGAGGATACTAGTCCTCTAGTTAGCATGCATAAAAATGCTGCACATAAGGATGTTCAAGAGAATGTCCATTTAGATCAATCTGCACATGTTCCTGTTCAACAACCATTGAGACGTTCTACACGTGTCTCACATCCTCCTGATAGATATGTTCCAGGTTTAGATTTTGTTATGCTAACAGATGCCGATGAGCCTTCTTGCTACAAAGAGTCTATGCAGATAGATTATCATGTCAAGTGGGAGCATGCCATGAAGAGTGAGTTGGATTCTATTCACAAGAATGGTACTTGGGATCTAGTACCTTTGCCAAAGGGCAGGAAATCTTTACCATGTAAATGGGTATATAAGCTGAAATTCACATCAGATAGTGCTTCTCCAAAGTATAAAGCATGACTCATTGCAAAGGGTTTTAAGCAACAACATGGTGTTGATTTTGAGGAAATCTTCTCTCGATTGGTCAAGATGACTATCCTACGGATGTTGCTTGGATTCATTGCAATGGTGGACTTAGGGCTAGTCCAAATGGATGTGAAAACTTATTTCTTGCATGGAGATCTTACAGATGAGATCTATATGCAACAACTAGAGGGTTATGTAGTTCTTGGCAAGGAAAGTCTAGTTTGTAAGCTTAAGAAGAGCTTGTATGGACTTAAATAGTCCCCTAGAAAATGGTACCAAAAGTTTGATGCTTTTATGAAGTCTTAAGGCTATTCTCGAAGCAATGATGATCACTATCTCTACACAAAGAGATGCTCAGATGGTAGCTTGATATGCTTGATACTTTATGTGGATGATATGTTGATCACTGGGAAGTCCTCTTATGATTTGTCAATTCTCAAAAAGAAGTTGAGTCAAACATTTGATATGAAGGATTTGGGGGATTCCAAACATATTCTTCACATGCACATTACTCGTGATAGGAGTAAAAGATGCCTATACTTGTCTCAAAGTGAGTACATATCCAAAGTACTTCATCGATTCAATATGCAGGGTGAAAAGGCATTGAGTACACCTTTACCCACATATGTGAAATTGAGCAAGGATGATTGCCCCAAATCAGATGAGGAAAAAGAATTTATGACCAAAATTCCCTATTAGTCTGTTGTTGGTAGTCTCATGTATGCTATGGTAGCTATGAGACCAGACATTGCATTTGCAGTGGGAGTTGTGAGCAGATATATGTCTAATCTTGGCAAGAAACATTGGGAAGCAGTCAAGATGATTTTAAGATATCTGAGTGGCACAAAGGACAAGTGTCTATGCTTAGGTAGAGGGAAAGCATCCATTATTGGTTGCACAGATTTTGACTATGCTCGTTGTGTAGACAATCATAAGTCTACATCAGGGTACATTTTTCATTTTGTTGGAGGTGCTATCTCTTGGAGATCTCGTCTTCAAGAATGTACAATTGTTTCCATCATAGAAGCAGAGTATGTTGCAACAACTGAGGCATGTAAGGAAGCATTGTGGATTTCTTGTCTTGCTTGTGATATGGGTTTACCTATGCATGTACCTCCTTTTCTCAATGATAGTCACAGTGTCATTGCTTTGGCTAAGAATCTAGTCGATCATGCAAAGATGAAGCACATTGAGGTGAGGTATCACTTAATTAGAGATTGCTTAACCACAGAGTGAATTATTCTTGAGAAGGTTCACACTCAAGATAATGTTGCAGATGCTTTGACTAAAGCTCTACCACAGGATAGCTTTTGACACTGTTGTCACTTGATGGGGGTTACTTGATTCATGATCTTACACAG
Source organism: Ceratopteris richardii (assembly GCA_020310875.1). Lineage (NCBI taxonomy): Eukaryota > Viridiplantae > Streptophyta > Polypodiopsida > Polypodiales > Pteridaceae > Ceratopteris > Ceratopteris richardii. The sequence continues at coordinate 90,173,960 of CM035425.1, read as the reverse complement.
TCACTTGTATATTGTGTAACATGCCCATCAAGTGGGAGGTATACTTTGTATACTTACACTTGGGTATTCTTTATCATTCTTTATTTTTCTCCCATAGTTGCTTTGGCCATATTGGCCTTTAGTGGGAGATTGTTACCGTTAGTGTCCATGTGAAAGGCAGGAGCAAAGTCTCCCACCCAACAAGAAGATAGAGAATCATTTTTTGAAGTGCCAGAAAATTTTGAGAGATATGAAGTTGAGGATAGTAAAAACATGGTGAAAATGCCAAAAAGGGAAGCCTTCACATGAGAAGCTTATGATAACAGAGAAAAGACTAAGAACATTGTGGTCACGATTTAAGAAGGAGAGGAAAAGTTCACATATATAGGACATGATTTAAGTGAAAAAGAGGAGAGAGAGTTGATTGCATTACGAAGAGAGTATAGAGATCTATTTTCTTGGTGCTACAAAGACTTAAAAGGAGTGGATCTTGAAATTTTTTTGCATAGGATCCCCATGAAACTAGAGGCCAATCCAACTAAACAAAAGCCTTACATGTACAATGAAAACTATGTAGCTACAATAAAAGAAGAACTTGATCATTTGATTAAAGCAGGATTCATATACGAAATAGAGCATACAAAATGGGTATCCCCCATTGTAGTAGTCCCTAAAAAGAATGGGAATTTTCACATATGCATTAACTTGAATAAAGTTAACACCACCACTGTACGAGATACCTATCCCTTGCCAATCACTACGCATTCTCTTGAATGTGTAGCAAGCAAGGAAGTTTATAGCCTCCTTGATGGGTTTTTGGATTACAATCAAGTGGCCATTTCCCCTCAAGTTCAACATAAAATGGATTTTTCCACCAAGTGGGGTATCTTTGCATTAAGAGTGGTGCCTTTGGGGCACACAAATGCACCTGCTACATTTCAATGCTTAGTGTGTTATGTGTTCAAGAGATTTCTAAGGAATAATTTAGAGATCTATGTGGATGACCTCTGTGCCCATTCCTACATAAGAAAAACACACATCCCCAAACTTAGGCAAAGCATCGATAAATCTAGAGCCTATCAAGTGTGCTTGAACCTAGAGAAATGTGTCTTCATGGTTAGACAAGGTAAAATTTTGGGCCACATTGTATCAAAGAACGCAATATCAATCGATGAGGATAAAGTAAGAGAAACAGTAGAATTGCCTAGACCTAGGACAATCAAAGAAGTACAAGAACTTATGGAACATTGTGGGTACTACCGATGTTTTATCCACATGTATGCTATTATTGCCAAACCTCTGTAAAACTTCTTGAATAACCAAGCTCATACATTGATTCTAATTTCTATGAAGCATCATATAGTTCCTCACATTCAAGACAGGGAAGTACAATGAAAAGAAGAAGGAATCCGGCATGTTTATTGCTAAAAATTCTTCAAATGCAAAGAATGATGAAGCCAACAAGCTCAAGATTTTTAGGCATGTGTTGTTACATGTCATTATGATGCATCTTTGCATTCTAAATGTATGGTTGGGAGTGAGGCTGATTCCGATTGGTTGCTGATTCCGATTGGTTCTTTGATAGTGGTGCTTCAAAAAACATAACTTCATGCAAAAGATTTTTCGCATCTTTGAAAGGTGCACCCAAAGGAGCAAATGTGGTGTGCAAAAAATGCCTCTTATCCTATCATTGGAGTAGGAGAATTTAAACTTAGAGCTATAAATGGAGGTGTGATTCTCTTGAAAAATGCATTGTATGTACCTGGTATAAAAAAGAACTTAATTTCAGTTTTGTTGATTGACAAAGTTGGACTTCATGTACACTTTGTTGATCAATAAAATGACACTAAAAGGCTCAATGCACAGGCCAAAAACTAGCCAACAACACCTGCAAGTGTCTGTCAATTGTGATGTTTTAGGCTCAAAAAACTTGCATAAATTTGCAACCGCTGCTCCCACCAAAACTAGAAATCTTTTGAGAAACTTGTAGTTTTTCGAGTGTGGCTGAAAACACAACCCCAAAGGTTGATACCGATTGTCGAACAAGTACAAAGAGCACTCTTCTTGATGTTCTTGGACCTGTGTGAAGAGAACTATGTGTGAAAGTACTCCAAAATGGCTCCAAAGACAGCCCAAAAATGCTTCAAAAATAGGCTTTGAAAGCAAAGAATGAAGCTTTGAGGGACCAAAACATGTTCAAGGTAATGTTAACCTTAGTCTTTCCCCTTCTTTAGACACCACAAGAGTGTAGCTTAGTGGAAAGAGATTGCCATGGTTAAGCGAGCTTCGAGGGAACAATCCTGGGATGGGTGACCTCTCGGGAAGTACCGGGAAACTCTATCTTCCTTGATCATTGAGGTCCTCCCTCGCACGTAGCCACCGGGGACTTCGATGACTCGGATGAAAAGGTATGCCAAGGTCTATGCCTTGGTTGCCGCCTAAGTCGTAAGCCTTGGAGAAAGCCAGGGGGTGCACACAATACTCCGCATAGAGGCTGCAGAATATGCAGAAAACACGATACACAGGGAGCACGAAGACAAACTTCTTAGGTTTTACAAATGCGGTGGAACTTCCAGTCTGTGACTGACCCACTATATGTTTTATTAAAGAACATATACAAAGAAGTGTCTGATGGCCATTTGGCCTTTCACATGGACACTAACGGTAATAGTGGATATGTGTTCTTAATGGGTTTCTTGTTCAAACCCCTCTTGGACCTTCAAATCTTTTGATTCATGAATATTGAACCTATAAGGTGCTCTAGAATAAGTTTCACTTCTTGGATAAAGGCCTATAGCATGGTCAATTTTCCTCGTAGAGAGCATGCCCGATAGATCATCAGGAAATACATCTGCATACTCACTCTCATGAAGGGCATTCACATAAATCAAATATGTTTCAAAACCCCAATGAGTACCACTGATTATCATTATGGCAAAAATAGAAGAAAAATCTGAATTACATTCACCTATAAGATGATATTCCTCCCCCTCTATTTTCAAAGTAAAGATCCCACTTTCGTAATTCATTCACTGTTATGAATTAATGAGTCCACGCCAATGATTACACCACATTCTCTCATCTCAATTACATGGAAGATATCCAAAAACTTATGTTCACCTAACATAAAATTAAGATTCTCAATACAACCTCGAGTATAGTGTATCCTACCATTAGTCATTCGTATAGTTCTTTTGGTTTGCATCTCAATAAAACATCCTAAATCCTCTAACCAACTTATGCAAAGAAAACAATTTGTACTACCTAAATCAATCAAGAAACTAAAGTTATGTGAGGATTCCCCTGTAATCCTAATAATCAAGGCCCTTGAATGGGGAAAGTTGTCATGCATTGAAGGCTAGGTTTAGTAAAATTACCTTGACCATCGATCACCTCAATTGTTGTGTTTTCCTCTAGTAGGTCAGGGAAAACTATGAAATCATAATGACCATATCGTGTTCTAAAAGTGATTTTGGGTATGTCCTCAGACTTTACTCTAATTTGATGATATCCACATTTTAAGTCAATTTTAGTGAATACTATTGCACCACTTAATTGACTCAAGAATTCATTTATGTGTGGAAGTGGATACATTTTCTTAACAGTTTTCTTGTTCAATACCCTATAGTCAATACAAAGTCTGTATGATCCATCTTTTTTTTTGAAACAAAAGAAGTGCTCCCCAAGGTGAAGCACTAGGTCTTATCAACCGCTTCTTCAATAGATCATCTAGTTGAAACTTCAGCTCTTTCAATTCAAAAATATTGAACCTATAGGGCCATGTACGCTTCTGTGGATATCGCTTATGTATGTCCATGTGGTCATGGATATAGCGATTATGTTTTTTGCGTAAAGCCTTTTACGTTTGATAAAGAGGGTCATGGTGAGGTTTTCTTAACTGGGAGACACCTAGATGTCGGGGACTCTTTGGTGATGCAGGTGGAAGACTTACCCAGCCTCACTATAGGAGATGTATGATAGTTGTTCGGTGGTCGATAATCCTAGTTGGCTTCTATTGGGCAATTGATTATATGCAATGGAGTAAGTGATTCACTATGCAGGTAAACATGTCAGGACTTGCAATTTTATGATATTTTGACACTAGTCATATGCTCATTTTGTAGAGGATACTCTAGAAAAATTTTTCCATATTTCTGGTTTAGTCAACTATACAGTGGTGGATTTACTCCTTGACACACTTATTCATTGGTGTTTGGACTCTTCTAGCTCCATTATCATGCCCTTTAGTTCTCCACCATCATGGCATCAGAGGTCTCAGGCACTTCTGGTGGATCAAGGTCTAGTGCCAGTGTTCCGAGGAGGATTTATAACTTATAGGGCAAAGACCATTTTGAGATCTAAAAATTTGATGGCACAAACTTTGCTCTATGGAAGAATTAGATTAAAGATGTGCTGATTCAAAGGAGGAAATGGAAGCCAGTAAATGGAATTTCAAAGAAGCCTGCTGACATGGATGAAGATGATTGGGATGAGTTAGATGAAATGGCCATGTCTACCATTTGCTTTCACCTGGTAGATAATGTTTACTTTATAGTATTAGACTATGAAAGTGCAGAGGAGCTTTGGAAGAAGTTATGCAATACATATGAAAAAGAGATAGCATCAAATAAAGTGTATCTGATGAGAAAATTATGGCCTTCGAATGAAGGACACAGATAGTGTTGCTCCTCATCTAAATGCATTTGATGCTATATTCGCCCAGTTACAGGCTTAGAAAATGGATATGGATAATGAAATGAAAGCAGTATTGCTATTATGCATCTTGCCTTCATCATGGGATATGTTTTGCACAACTATCAGCAATAGTGCACCTGGTGGTAAACTCGTCAATGATGACATATGTGGAGCACTCTTGAGTGAGGAGATTAGTAAAAAATCCATGGTTGGCACTCAGAGTGGAGATGCATATAATGTTAGTGATTCTTACCAAGGAAAGAATCAGCAACGTGGAAAGAGCAAGAACAAGGAAAAGAATGGTCAACGGAATAAGAGTAGAAGTAAATCAAGAAAGAGGGATATCGAATGCCATTATTGTCATAAGAAAGGACACATGAAGGAAGAATGTTATGCATTTTAAGTAAAAACATGGTGTTGATTTCAAGGAAATCTTCTCTCTAGTGGTCAAGATGACTACCCTGTGCACGTTGCTTGGATTCATTGCAATGGAGAACTTACAACTAGTCCAAATGGATGTGAAAATTGCTTTCTTGCATGGAAATATTATAGATGAGATCTATATGGAACAACCAGAGGGTTATGTAGTTCCTGGCAAGGAAAGTCTAGTTTGTAAGCTTAAGAAGACCTTGTATGGACTTCAATAGTCCCCTAGACAATGGTACCAAAAGTATGATGCTTTTATGAAGTCTCAAGGCTATTCTCAAAGCAATGAGGATCAGTATCTCTACACAAAGAGATGCTCAGATGGAAACTTGATATGCTTGATACTTTATGTCGATGATATGTTGATTCCTGGGAAGTCCTCTTATGATTTGTCAATTCTCAAAAAGAAGTTGAGTCAGACATTTGATATGAAGGATTTGGGGGATGCCAAACATATTCTTGGCATGTGCATTACTCGTGATAGGAGTAAAAGATGCATATACATGTCTCAAAGTGAGTACATATCCAAAGTACATCACCTGTTCAATATGCAAGGGGGAAAGGCATTGAGCACACCTTTACCTAGAAATGTGAAATTGAGCAAGGATGATTGCCCCAAATCAGATGAGGAAAAGGAATTCATGACCAAAATTCCCTATCATTATGTTGTTGGTAGTCTCATGTATGCTATGATAACTACGAGACCAGACATTGCATTTGCAATGGGATTTGTGAGCAGATATATGTCTAATCCTGAAAGGAAACATTGGGAAGCAGTCAAAATTATTTTAAGATATCCAAGTGGCACTAAGGACAAGTGTTTATGCTTAGGTAGAGGGAAAGCATCCATTATTGGTTACACAGATTGAGACTATGTTGTTTGTGTAGACAATCGTAAGTCTACATCAGGGTACATTTTTCATTGTGTTGGAGGTGCTATCTCTTGGAGATCTCATCTTCAAGAATGTACAGCTGTTTCCACCACAAAAGCAGAGTATGTTGCAGCAAGTGAGGCATATAAGGAAGCATTGTGGCTTTCTCGTCTTGCTTGTGATATGGGTTTACCTCAGCATGTACCTCGTTTGCTCAGTGATAGTCAGAGTGCCATTTCTTTGACTAAGAATCCGGTCTATCATGCAAAGACCAAGCACATTGAGGTGAGGTATCACTTCATTAGAGATTGCTTAGCCACTGAGCACATTATTCTTGAGAAGGTTCACATTCAAGATAATGATGCAGATGCTTTGACTAAAGCTCTACCACAGGATAGCTTTTGACATTGATGTCACTTGATGGGGTTACTTGATTCATGATCTTACACAATCACTTGTATACTGTGTAACATGCCCATCAGGTGGGAGGTATACTTTGTATACTTACACTTAGGTATTCTTTATCATTCTTTATTTTTCTCCCATAGTTACTTTGGCCCTATTGGCCTTTAGTGGGAGATTGTTACCGTTAGTGTCCATGTGAAAGGCCAAATGGCCACCGGACACTTCTTTGTATATGTTTTCTAATAAAACATATAGTGGGTCAGTCACAGACTAGAAGTTCGACCGTGCTCCTTGTGTACTGTGTTTTCTGTGTATTCTGCAGCCTCTGTGCGGAGTACTGTGTGCGGCCTTAGGAGCTCAATTTTCTACTCCAAGGATATCACCGTGGAGCTCTCGAGAAGGAGAGCGGACTGTGGTGCATCGCCATCAAAATACTTCATCCACATCCAAACATAGATGAATTGTTGAGACAATTAAGTGGTGTGATAGTATTCATTAAAATTGACATACCAAAACTACTTTAGAGCACGATATGTTCATTATGTGTTCACAATTTTTCCTTTTGTATTGATAAATGCTCCTGCCACATTTATATGTTTGATGAATAATATTTTTCATGAATATCTGGATGAATTTATTTTAGTCTTTCTTGACCACATTCTCATGTATTCTAAGGATGATGATGATGAACATGCATTGCATCTCAAGAAGACTTTACAAAAACTCAGAGAGCATAAAACATATGGTAAGATGAGTAAATGTTTTTCTTGAAAGGGGGAAGTGACTTATTTGGGGAGATTTGTTTCTAAGGAAGGGATTCACATAGATCCTAATAGAGTTAAAACCATAATTGATTTGCCTACACCCAAATGTGTGAGAGATGTGAGAAGCTTCCTTGGTTTGGCACGATATGAGAAGGCACACATTATTGAATTTTCAAGAATTGCAAATCCTCTTACAGAATTGACAAGGAAAAATAGAGACTTCACATCGAATGATGATTGTGAAAATGCATTTGAAGAATTAAAACAATAAATTATTGAAAATTATGTGCTAAAAAGACCCGAGTTAAGGAATCGTTTTATTGTTACATGTAATACTAGTGGAAGTCAAATTAGATGTGTACTTTCACAAAAAAGAAGGGAAGTGGATTATGAGTCAAGGAAAATAAGGTAACATGAATTAAATTATACAACAATTGACCTGGAAATCCTTGTTGTTGTTCATGCACTTAAACATTGGAGACATTGATTGCTTGGAGTAAAGTCTAAATTAAGAATGGATCATCAAATCGTTAAATATATCTTTAATCAACCTTTACTTAACAATGGACAAAAATGATGGATCCATTTGCTAAGTGAATATGATTTCAATATTAAATGCTTAGCAAGAGAATAAAATAAAGTAGTTGATGTTTTGAGTCATAAACCTTTATGCAATTCAACTTCTATCATATTTCCTTTGACCAAAACTGGACATCATACCATCTTTGTTGTTGTGGATTGTCTCACAAAGATGGCACATTTTCTTTCATGAGGAAAAAAATAAAATTATGCATGTTGCTAAAATTTTCATTAAAAAAATTTTCAGGTTATATGGTATAGGTGAAAGTATAATTTCTTATAGGGATGCAAGATTTACAATTTTAAGAAAGCAACACTTCAGTCCATAAGAATAGAATTACGCATGAGTACTGCATTTCATCCTCAAACTGATGGTGACATCGAGAGGGTTAACAGGGTGCTTAAGGATTGTTGGTGCAGACCAATCACCAATTGAAGTTTGGAAGACAAAAAGATGGAGATAAGATCAAGTCTTGAAGCAAAGAAGGTGGTTACATTCACAGGATGAATGATATGTACACATATGTACATTAGTGAAGACATAGATCACTTATACTTTTGTCTAGTTATAAGCTTGTACATATTTGCCTATAAATACTTTGGAAAAATGTCGGGGCAATAGAGGAGACAATGAGAGAGTATGAGAATAGTGTATTGAGGAGTTGTAAGAGTCATTAGACCTCCTAGAAGTGAGTTGAATTTTTCCTCATCACTCAGTTGTAAATTTCTGAGAAATAGAAGAAAAGTTGCGCCCGATGTATTGACTATGATGAGACTTATAGTCCAGTGGCAAAGATGACAGCCATCAGAACACTCATAGCAATTGCTGCATGCAAAGGTTGGAAATTGTGTCAATTAGATGTGAAGAATGCTTTTTTGAATGGTTATATTTCAGATGATGTTTTCATGGAGCAACCTCAAGGATTCAAAGATGGAAGATATCCAGATCATGTGTGTAAGCTCAAGAGAGCTTTATATGGCTTGAAGCAGGCCCCAAGGGCATGGAACTATAGGCTTGTAAAGTTCTTAAAGGAACTTGGATTTCAAGTATCAAAAGTAGATAGTAGCTTGCTTGTTAAAGCAAGTGATGATGGGTTCATTTACATATGCATATATGTTGATGATATAATTCTTACAGGTACAGATGAGAAAGGCATACAAAGCCTAAAGAAGCAAATGGAGAAAGAGTTCAAAATTAGTGACTTGGGAGATTTGTCATACTTCTTGGGCATGGAGATTTCATACACTCAACATGGAGTGTATGTGACTCAAGAGAGGTACTTGAAGAACTTGTTAACCAAGTTTAAAATGAATGATTGCAGAGTAGCACCTACTCCAATGGAGGTGAATCACAAATTAAGCAAATTTGGAGGTGAAGAGTTCAAGGACATGAAGCAATATCAGAGTTTGGTTGGTAGTCTTATCTATGCTACATTAACTAGGCCTGATTTATCATATGCAGTTGGGGTGTTGTCTCAATTTATGCATTGTCCTAGGAAAGAGCATTGGGTTGCAGGTCAAAGAGTGTTGAGGTATATTAAGGGTACACTCAAAGAGGGTTTGTATTATGGTTTTCATCAGATACAAATATCAAAATATATAGTGATGCAGATTGGGCAAGTAATCCAGATGATAGAAGGTCAACCTATGGATACATGTGTTATGTGGGAGATAAGTTAATCTCCTGGTGCTCAAAGAAGCAACATACAGTTGCTTTGTCATCTACAGAAGCACAGTACAAAGGCATGGTTGAAGCTACAAAAGAAGTGATATGGCTTAAGACTCTCATGAAGAGTTTCGACACTATACAGAGCATACCTATCATTTATGGTGATAACATGAGTTCATTATATCTAGCTGCTAATCCTGTTTTTCATGCCAGGACCAAACACATTGAGATACAGTATCACTTTCTAAGAGAGAAGGTGATGGATAAGGAGATTGAAGTTATACATACTTCAACAAAAGATCAGATAGCTGATATGCTTACAAAAAGTTTAGATGGACCAAAGTTACAGAAGTTCAAAGACATGGCAGGCATAAAGAAGATAAGAGAAACCTCAATTGATGATTGAGGGGGAGTTGTTGGTGCAGACCAATCACCAATTGAAGTTTGGAAGACAAAAAGATGGAGATAAGATCAAGTCTTGAAGCAAAGAAGGTGGTTACATTCACAGGATGAATGATATGTACACATATGTACATTAGTGAAGACATAGATCACTTATACTTTTGTCTAGTTATAAGCTTGTACATATTTGCCTATAAATACTTTGGAAAACTATCGGGGCAATAGAGGAGACAATGAGAGAGTATGAGAATAGTGTATTGAGGAGTTGTAAGAGTCATTGGACCTCCTAGAAGTGAGTTGAATTTTTCCTCATCACTCAGTTGTAAATTTCTGAGAAATAGAAGAAAAGTTGCGCCCGATGTTTCTGTGTTTTCTCCTCGTGTAGTAGATCTTTTGTGAATTCCTTTTGGAGATGTCTAAGTCCATAGTTAATCAATCTATGGCTAGATTTTGAGAATCTAATTGTAAGCAGGTTAAGAGAATTGTGTGTAGGAGCATTCATATGTAAAGAATGTTCACAGTCTCCTGAAACAGGTGCAGATTTTGAGTTCAATGAAATGAGTAGTGCTCAGTGCACAGTGTAAAGTTTTACACATATGATAGCTCAAAATCTAAGTTGAGAGATAAGCTATCTACAGCCAAAAGGATTTGATAAAACGGGTTCGACATTGGGAGAACCAAAGCTAAGAAGTTACAGGTGTCAAAGTCGCTACTGGAGAGAAAGAGATTTACACATAGGTAAATTGTTTGTGTTATTTCTCAGAGTATACTGAATCATTTGTAGAGATTCAAGTTGCAAAAGGTGCACAATCTTAAGGCGAAGCAACCTACAAAGTTTTATAAAAAACTTTACACAAATGATTAGTCAATCAAGGATTAATCTGTAGCAGACTTTCCTGAGAAGTTGAAGTTTTCAGAATAGTCAATTTTCTGATAAGTTGATGAATGTTCTCTAAATTTGGTGGAGTCTGAAGTTGTTCTTGATATAGCGGTGGTCTAAATTCAAGGTCAACTTTTTCTTTTGGAGATTAACACTCTCCATCAAGGATATGTTATGAAAGTATGTAAATGATAAACAAAACAATTGGAGTGACTATTTTACTCTTGTTGAGTATGCATATAATAGTATATGGTATTCGTCTATTAAGATGACACCTTTTGAAGCAATGTATGGCTATAATTGTTTGGTACCACATTCGCTTTTTAATTCATAAATTTGGTTTGAGGTATCTAAAGAGATGCTTGAAAACATGGATTTGGAGCTCAAAGGGTAAAGAAGGACATTAAAGGTTCACAGAATTAAATCAATTGTCTACCACAATTCAGTGTGGTAGAGCCTGCATTGTAGGAAAATAACTCCCTATAATTTTTCTAGTTTTTTCAAACTTTTATAAATACACCTTGTACTTCCAATTAGTGTGATTTAGTGTGCATACCTAGTGAACATAGTAAATAGTTTTCCTTGGAGCATTAGTTCTCAAAGGGACCCTTGGAGTTTAGAGCAAATGATTAAGTTTTTTTTAAGGTGAACCCTTCTAAATCAAATCTGGTCTTAGGAATAGTTCATCGATTCTCTCCACATTATGTTGCTCCTTTTAAAATCTTAAAGAAAATGGATTCTCTTCACATTACAAGGCTTGGAAGAGTGCCATTTTTAGGTACTTCAAACAAAAAAAGAGAAGTCTTGATTCATCTTACTCATGGTCACATGTTTAGAAAATTGAGATTGGTAAGTGGGTTATTTGGGGTGATTAATGTGTGTGTGGATGTGTTGTAGGGATTGCCTCTATTTTTGTAGGTATTATTCTTGAGGTGGACATGAAAAGTAAATGCATGGCCGATCTTGGAGTCTTGCATGAGACATGCAAAAAGATGCTATATTGAAGCATGCAAATCCTAACAGTGCATTTCTAGAAATGCATGATTGGTCATCCAATTCCGAATGGGAGATCTAGAGATGAAGATTGAGAGGTAGGGATACAATTTATGGTCGTGCATCGATCACAATCATTTTCTTTTCGTGATTGAGATTGGGATTGAGATTGAGATTGAGATCAGCTCAGGGGTGGTTGGGTGGATGAGGCTTCTCATTGAAGCTGCTTGATAGATTTTGTAACACAGATCAGAACTATTTGTGAAATTTGGACCAGATAATGAAACTCTCTCTCTCTCTCTCTCTCTCTCTCTCTCTCTCTCTCTCTCTCTAATTTATGTGCATACTTTGTTATACTCTGATTTACTCTCTCATATCTTTTTGTGCAGAATTATGTTATTTTGCACACATTAGGGGATTGCATATCCTCATACAGAATTGACAAGTAAAAACAAAGACTTCACATGGAATGATGAGTATGAAAATGCATTTGAAGAATCAAGAAAACTAAGGAAACATGAATTAAATTATACAACACATGGCTTGGAAATTTTTGTGGTTTCTCATGCACTTAAACATTGGAGACACTTATTGCTTGGGGTAAAGTTTTCATTAAGAATGGATCATCAAAGCCTTAAATATATCTTTACTCAACCTTCACTTAAGAACACAAAAATGATGGATTGAATTGCTAAGTGATTATGATCTTGATATGAAATACTTAGCAAGAAAAGAAAATAAAGTGGTTGATGCTTGAGTCATAAACCTTTATGCAATTCAACTTCTATTCTACCTTTTGATTTTGATATTTAAAAGGAATTAGAAGAAGATTTTTATTATGCAACAATCTTGAAATTTTTAAATCCAAAATCAAGGTTCTATGTTTTAGGGAAAATTTCATTTGAAAAGCAATGATTTGTATTGTAGTTCTCATTTAATCTATTTTGAAAGAAAAGATTCTACATGATTGTCATTATGCACCTTTCTCTACACACTCTGGCTTTTCTAGGACTTATGCTAACGTGAAAGCTTCATGTTATTAGCCACATATAAAACAAGAAATTAGGAGGTATCTGAAAGAATTTTTGAAATGTCAACTGGTCAAGGCTGAATTTAAAAGGAGTCTTGGTATGTTACAACCATTAATCAAAGATGTAAATCCATCTCTATGGACTTCATAACAAAGTTATGTGTCACCAGAAGTGGACATGATACCATCATTGGTGTTGAGGACCATCTCACAAAGATGCCACACTTTCTTCCCATCAGGAAAACAGACAACTATGCATGTTGTTAAATTTTTCATAAAAGAAATTTTTAGGTTATATGGTATACCTAAAAGTTTAATTTTTTATAGGGATGCAAGGTTTATATCTAATTTTTGTACAGAAACATTTCAGCTCATAGGAACAAAATTACACATGAGTACTGCATCTCATCCTCAAACTGATGGTGAGATTGAGAGGTATAATAGGATGCTTGAGAATATGTTACGTATGTATGTAAATAATAAACAAAATAATTGAACAGAGTATTTGGCTTAGGTTGAGTATGCATATAATAGTACATGGCATACTTTGATGTTTACAAGTTTGTAAACATAACATTGTTCAGAGCTTTTGTTTTTTTTTTTTAAATCAGATCTTTCATAAAGCCTATTGAATTATCTTCTTTGTTTACAACAATTCAACATGGTAGATTTGAGTGCATCAATTGAGAAGTTATCAAATGGGAGAAATTATCCCATGTGGCAATTTATAAGGGAGTCTTATCTCATGTCTAAAGGTCTTTGGGGATTGATAATAGGTACAGGAGTGAAGCCAGTATTACCAAAAGCTCCTAGACAAGCACGTCGAGCAAGAGAGCAAGAATGGTTCAAAGGGCTGAAAAATTCCAGCCAAATAGGGCTGAAAATGCAGAGAATTTCCAGCCAAACATGGCTAAAAAATTTCAGTCAAAAAATGTCCAAACTACTGGAAATTTCCAGCCACATATGGCTGAACATTTGCGTCAAAATATGGTTGAAACTGAGCATGAAATTCAGCCCACACATGATGTACATATTGAAGATGTTTTACATAATGAACGCATGTCTGTCAAGAGTGCACAATCTATGCCAAAGTGGCTGAAACAAACTTTGCAGGATAGCAAATTGAGTGCACCTTTACTTGGTAGAACAAGATCAAGATCTCACCATGCATCAAGTAATTTTGTGGATTATTCTCTTATTGCTATAGCATGTAATGAAGAACCACTTTCTTTTGAAGATGCATGTGACGATCCACAATGGATGAGTGCTATGCAATCAGAATTGGATTCCATACATAGGAATGGTACTTGGGAGTTATGTGAATTGCCAAAAGGAAAGAATGTCATTGGTACAAAGTGGGTTTACAAGATTAAGAGAAAATCTGATGGTAGCATTGATCGCTACAAAGCTAGATTGGTTGCCAAAGGATATGCGCAACAATATGGCATTGACTATGAGGAAACTTTTGCACCTACTTCACGTATGACTACCATTCGTATCGTGGTTGCATTGGCTGCCCATCGAGGTTGGAAAGTGCATTAGTTGGACATAAAAACAGCCTTCTTGAATGGTGATTTGCAAGAAGAGGTCTATGTGAAGCAACCTCCTGGATTTGCTATGAAAGGGAAAGAGCATATGGTTTGTCGCTTGCATAAAGAGTGATGGTTCAGTAAGTAGATATAAAGAAAGGCTTGTTTGTAAAGGTTATGCACAGAGTTATGGCATCGATTATGAGGAAACATTTTCTCTTGTTGCCAAGATATCAACAATAAGGACATTAATAAGTGTTGCTGCAAGCAAGGTATGGAATTTTTATCACTTAGATATCAAAAATACATTTCTCAATGGTGATTTAAAAGAAGATGTGTACATGGAGCAACCAACAGGTTATAATAATCCCAAGAAGCCTACACATGTATGTAAACTCTTAAAAGCATTGTATGGTCTTAAACAAGATCCAAGGGCTTGGAATTTTAGATTGGTAAAGTTTCTTGAAAAGCAGGGATATAGGTGTTCAAATGCAGATACTTCTTTGTATGTTAAGGTTGAAGGATCATTGATTGTTTATATCTCAATTTATGTGGATGACTTGATAATAACAGGAAACAAAGAATCAAAGCAGAGCTTGGATCTAAATTTAAAACTTTAGATTTAGGAGAATTGATGTACAGTCTTGCAATTGAAGTTATGAAGAAGGAAGATGGCGTATATCTTCTACAAAGGAAGTATATTTCAGATTTGTTAAAGAAATATGGCATGGAGCATTGCAAGAGTATCAGTAATCGGATGGAACCCAATGTGAAGTATAGTGTTGAAGATGGTGAACTTTTAGAAGATCCACTTATCTACAGGTCTTTGATTGGTTCTCTTATATATGCAACTTTCACAAGGCCGGATATTACATTTAGTGTAAGTACATTGTCTCAATTCATGAACAAACCCACAGATATACATATGCAAGCAGCTAGAAGGGTCCTGAGATATTTGAAGGGTATAATAAATGAAGGTTCGGGCTATAAATATCATGAAGTTATGGATTTGAAAGCATACAATGATGCAGATTGGGTTGGAAATAAGGATGATAGAAGGAGTACACGTGGATATCTGATATTCACATGTAATAATTTGGTTTCATGGAGTTCTAAAAAACATCCTACAATAGCACTTTCAAGCACAGAAGTTGAATATAGAAGTCTTACAAATGCAACATGTGAGATTATGTGGTATTTGAAGCTTTATCAATACATGAATCTATCTGCATCACGTCCACTACTCTTTGGAGACAATGTAAGTTCATTACAGTTCGCATCTAATTGAGTGTACCATGCAAGAACCAAACACATTGAAGTACACTACCACTATATCCGAGAGAAGGTGGTGAATGAAGATATTGATATTCAACATGTTGGAACTAAAGATCAATTAGCAGATATACTCACAAAAGCAATGGATGCTCAGAAGCTCAAGCGAATCAAAGTTCTACTTAGAGTCAAAGCTTTAGATTTAGAGCTTGAGGGGGAAATGTTACATAAGAAAAAGCTCTAAAGTATTGATTTTTAGGCTATGAGCCACCCAACTAGCCACATAGAAGATTATGTTTTTCCCAGTTATATCAATGGTTGTAGAGTTAAAATCTACCAAAACCCCTCATTTTAGACATCCTACAATGATTGAAAGTGGCTTAAAATAGGAAGAAATAAGAACAATGCATTAGAGCACATTCTTAGCAATAAGGTTTAGAGCTATACATAAGAAGTAGACCAAAATACGCACCCTAATGTGCATAGGGCAATTACCCATGGAGTCACTAATTCAACCACAAACTATCTCCATGGCTATGTGTCATGTACATTCCAAGGCACAACCAATTAAGGATAGAACCCCACACATAACTGCTCAGTTATGGCACTCTCCTAAACATATGGTGAAATTCCTTAATAATATGTGTGGTGCAGCTAATGTGATAAGGATGTCTCTTATGCAGACATTGAAGAACGAAATCAAAAAAGTCAAATCCTACTTGATAGGCTTAGGAGATACTCAAACCCATGTGTTAGAGAAGTTACACTTCCCATGCATCTAGGAAAGACCCAATTATCTATCAAATTTTTAGTCTACAAGGACGATGATCTAACAGAGGATATCATACTTGGCAAAGATTGGCTCTTTGACAACTTTGTAGGCCTCAACCTGGCCCATGGCAAAATGATCCTCAAGTGGGAGGGAAAAGATATAGTCATACCTATTTTTAGTTCCTCCTCAGTGAATGGCTTGATACCAAAACACACTCCATAGATTCTTGATTCTCCCTTTGAAACAAAACCTACACCAAAAAAACCACCTATCAATCCAGATAAAACACATATAGAAATCTAGAAACATGCAACCAATACCATAGAACCCTAGAAGACAGAAATCTCAAGCGGCTAAACAATGTTGGTTAGCCAAGTCTCTTGTGGTGGCATAAGCCTCACATAAAATCATCTGGGTGCCAAAGAAATTGGTAATATCATCTAAGGTTTCTTCTCATAATCACGAGAAGAAACAAGCCTCCCATAGCAAGCCACTTCAAGAAACTACACCACGATGTAGTGAGCCAGATCTCAAAGCTCAAAAAATTTTGGATAGTTAAGACCATTTGAGCAACAAAAAATCAATACAATCAGTTATGGGTTCCAAAGTCTATCCTGATGGATCAATCTCCACCTATCCCAAGGGAGCCCAAGAACCCATGGTCACATAAACAAAGTAAGGTTCATAAATCTAAGAGAAAGCAACCATAGTAAGAATGATATGAGACCATACAAAAGTGGGTAATCAAAAAATTCAAACCTCACAACCATGCATACTATGTTGGTTACAAAGAGATGTTCCTCTTCCTCTTCCAAACCCCATAGTCATGTCATCAAATATCACTCCACAAAAGAAGCTACTCAACATCAGGGAGTGTGCACCAAGGCTAAGCGCATTGCTCTTTAGATCTTCATAATCAAGGTGCACCTCATGCTCTTGCGAGATATGTAGATGTTTTGAAAGAGCATTGTATATATGTATATAAGTGTTCTTTTCTTTTTATTATTCAAATATAACAATGGACATCCATAATTTCAAGTCAATTCTCCTCAAGAACTCGTGCATTAAAAACTAATTTATCAAAGTGATGAACACATCTTTGTGCAATAACCATGTGCTTCAAGCACAACCCCATATTTTGCATCATACTAGGTCATTTTCACTTCAAGTATGCATCAAATAAAGGGCTGCGTTATATGATCTTGCATGAGACATGATTGCTGATACCCCATGCACAAAGAATGATACCTTGTAATGTGAGGATATACATCACTTGTAATAATCAATTTTCCAATTCACATTCTTTTTTAGGTGAACCTTGCTCATAAGCACACACATGCTATAAGAGAAGTGACATCATTACTATTCATCTGTATAGATTAGCCCACTTTGTACATGTTTTGAGTGAAGCAAATGATTGTTTTCTTTAAATGGTTCCCATATTTGAATAGTTAGTCAATCCTCTTCAATGTGTATTTGGAGATGCTGTATTTTTTATGCCAAATTCTCAAGACCATATGCATTGAAACAGTTCATGATTATCATTAGTGACAATCACACATTGCAACTCTCATAGATGCCCATTATGCTTATGCATTACTTGAGTCAAGAGATTGATTTCACCGAGTTAGACTATGAGCTTGGTGCTTTCAAAATTAACTTAATTTGTCTAACCTTGGTTGAAAGGATCTCTTATCCTTGAATCTAAATTAGACTTGATTAACTTATTGAAGCTTACTATGCTCAGTTCTAATCTTAATGTGAGAGTGAAGCTCTTCTGCATTTCTTTATCTTTTTTTAGTATAGGTACATTAATCTATGCTTTTCCCATGAAAAAGATAACTTGAGTGATACTTTCTATAATTGTTGAGTTCTTTTCTTCTTGGCCATCAAAGAAAAATTCTCAAAGGAAGTTAGCATTCCACTGTCCCATACTAGTGAATACTTTCTCCAATCCCCAAAAATACATCCTACTTTTGACCTTCTATGTCTTTTGAATGCTCTCGTGATCATTTCTAATGATCCTTTCTCTAATCCTTGTTGTCTCCAATTTTGAGAGCTAAGATGAAGGTGTTATATCCTCTTTTCACACCTAGTATTTCTTGAAAATAACTAGGCAAGATATCTAGGGTTTTTTTAGAACCTTGTACCTCTTTATTTTTCCTTTTGGAAGAATCTCATTTCGAAATTCAATCCTGCTTAGGATTTTATGCTTTAAGAGATGATTGTTTTCTTATCTCATGAATCATTCATGAGCTTAGTGCCAATACTTTGGAAAAAAATCTCTTGTAGTTCCAACTACTTGGACAAACTTTTCCAAGTCTTGACCAATTCTTGTTGACCCACCTACAATGATAAAGACTTTAGTCTTTATCTTTAAGATCTCTTTCATTGTCTACTAAGCTCATCAACTTACTCTAGGGATTCGTTGAGAGACCATACCCTCATCTCAAGTCTAAGCATTCACTAATGTTTGTCAAATTGCAAATCTAAGAATCTCTTCATGATTGATACACCTTTGGATTATATCAATCATTTGACTTAAGTACCACTACGAGTGGTTTGGGGATTTCTTGGGAACTACTTGTTTTTAAGTTGTTTTGAAGAAGTTTTTTTTCTCAGTACTATGAAGAGATCTATTCTTGGAGTTCTTGAGCTCTGAAGACTCCTAAGTAATCAACAAAATGAGCAAATGACTCATCTTTGAATTCTCTACATCTCTTGAATGATCCTTGGAAGGATTTTAGAAGTTTTGGACAAGACTCCCAGGCTCTCTAGCTTGATGTGTGTTCACTCATTTGTCTCAAAGTAAATGGTGAATATCACCTTAAGATATGGTTTCCCATACCATAATGAAATCTTGACATGAATCTTCACTTACCTTATGTGTGATATGTATTTCTTTATGTCATTTCCTTAGTTTGAAACAATGGTTATTGGGATTGGTCAATCCTTCTTTGCTTCTTATCTATTTTAATCGTGTTCAAGTCTAGTACATTGACCTCTCATATCCCACAAAGCAAGGGTAGACATGGTGAACATGCCCAAAGTTGTTATAGAAAAATCAGCCCAAAGGTGATACAACTAGGTTTGACATAGTTTATGGTCTATAAGTTGTCTAGTAGCCTGAAAGGAGGGTCAAACCCTTGCCCCTACCTCAAGAGGCACAAAGCACAAGCACTTGACTTGTGGTGCATGAACAAATTTAACCATTATAGTTACTTTAGGATGTAATAGTCGACATTGGCTAAGTCAAGTATCTCTAACATTAAAAGTAGAAATAAATAAAAATATTTTGTTAAAAGGGTTCGTATTAAGTAATCAAACATTTTACTACCCCTCATAATCATATATCTACATTACTTGAATAAGTTTTAGTTTTAGCGTAGAGGTTTCTCCAAAAGTTTTTTATTTGAAGCTATTCCAAAAAAACTTAATTGTGTGATAGTTTAGCCATGGGAAGGTGTGACATGGATACAACTTGTGTGTCACTCATCTCTCTTTTTCGATTTTTACTAACATTGTGTTATGGTTGTGTTGGCAAGTATGTTAAAATGACACCCGTCACCTGCATGCAATACAAAAATAGCGCATTTTGTGGTTCTTCTACAAAAAATATTGTACAACGGATTATATTATTTGTAAAAAATGCATTCGCAAATATGAGCGTTGCAATTTTGCTTTTATTCTTTTATCTTTTAATTTTTTTTTATGGATTGTAAATTAGATGTAGAGGTGCGTGGTTCCATGTGCATAGCATTTCAGGGTATGTCTCTAAAAGCTTTTGTCGTCATGTCGGTTTATAGATCTTGCCTTTCTGCACCTCTGGAGGGAGGTCTTCGAGTTGAAACTGGGTCGTGAAGGAAGGAATCTTTCCTGTGACTCTCTGTATTTCCCGCATTGTAATATGCCAAAATGACATAGTAGGGCTGGTATTGGAGTTTTGATGATATGATGAGACATCTGGATGATAAGTTCTTGAAGTAATTGGATTGTAATATTGTTTCTTCTATCTCTCATGGTTTGATTTTGCACCACCATGTGCTCTTCATGAGAACTCCCCATTTCTTCCACTTGTCTTAGCCACGGGGGTCATGGTGCTTCGAAAGTATCATGGCCTTCTTCTGTTTGGAGTCCTCCTGGGATGGGTTGCGGATCATAGTCCTCTTCAAATGTTTGTTCCACAGGAATGGAGACTGTCTCTTCATATGTGGATGCCTCGGGTGGGGATGGTGGTCTTTCGTATTGTAGTAGGTATGCCTGCAATTCTATGACTTGTTTTTGGAGATCTTGGAGGGCCTCTGAGTTAGTGATAAGTGAAGCAGTTGAGGTGGTGGCTTGGGGGCAGCTGCGGTGTCTTTTTGTTGTGTCTGCTTCAGTTGATCCAGTTGCTCTGATAACTGGTCATGTGCCTCAAGTAGAGTAGCATAGTCTTCAAGGATTATCTTTATGTTTTCCAGGGTCACTGCTTGGAATTTTGAGGGACCGATTCGTGCCCGGGGTGTGCTTTTGATTGCTACCTCTAAGTTCTCCTGGTTTTGTAGTTGTAGACATCGATTTTCCTCTTGAGCCATTGCAAGGTGTCATATGAGTAGTGCCATATTGTGCTGGAGTTTGGAGTTGCATTCCAACTGTATGTGTAGATGGCCTTCCACCACTTGGATCGCTTCCTGGTCTACATTCTGTAACTTTGCTTCCAATATGCTATGAGCCTCTTGTAAATTCTGAAATTGTGTTTGGAGGCTGTCATTCTCCTCTTCTAGTGTAGCAAGACGATGTTGTAGCACTTCAGAGTGCTCTTGTAATCGTTGGTTATGTTGCTGGAGCTGATTGTATTCTGTCCTTAATTGTGATACACATGCGAGCATGGTGTCAAATGCATTACCTATAGATGAAGGTGTATTTTGTACAGTGGAAAATGCAAGGGGAGGGGATTGGGGAATGAGAAGAGTGAATGCTATGTCTATTGGAGATGTATGTGCAGGTGAAATTGGTGGAGGAGGGATTGGGAAGGTGGAAGTGTGGGGGGAGGGGGAGGTGCCATCGGTGGTGAAATGCCCATGCTCTCAACCGGTGACGTGAGAGTGGTGGCTACCATATATATCGGAATGGCAGGTGGTGTGTGTGTGATCGTGGTGAATTGGTGTGGTGTGGATGTTGGGAATGGGATTGACGAGAAGGGTTGAGCAGTGGTTTGAAATATTCTAGAAAGGAAATCATGGACAGGTTGAAGGATAGGTGGGACAGGGGGTGGGAAGTGCAAGCCTGTAGGTGAAAAGGTTGCAAAAGGAGGTGTGGTGATAGGGAATCCGAGAAATATGGATCTAGTGTCAGGATTGTCTACCGATGATAGAGGTCGTGGAGGCTGGTTGTCTTATGGTCATCTCCATGAGAGATTCTATTGATTCGGTTGTGATGGTGGTGGCATGATAGATAGGGTTGTCAATGGAGGAGAACAAGCTTGAGCTGGAAGTGGGAGTATGGAAGAGGAAGGTTTGCTCTGTGGGTTGAACAATCAAGGTGGTGTCTTCAGCTTTTGTTTGAGGAGGCGATGGTGGGGGGGTCCGTGATAGTGGCTCAGTGTACTCTTCAGTGGTGACTGTGTGTTCGTGGCCAACAGTTCTTGCTTCTTGGGAGGTTGTCTCAATGGGTTCGAATGTAATAATAGGTTCTTCTTCAGTAGTAATGGGAATTTGGATATTTATATTGGAATGTGGTCGTGTTTGGAATCTTCGAGATCATATTGTACGAGAGGTCTCTGTATCACCGATCGAACTGCTTCCACTACTCCATAAGTTTTTGCCAACAATAAGAGACCCTTATGTAGCTCAGTGATGAGAAGCACCTCCTTTAATGTCAATCCGGGAAGACATGAGGATGGTATGAAGACCACGAGCAAGTGGAGGCACAAGTGCGTGAGTGAGAAGCACACAAGCATGCACACACATACACACACACGCGCACACACAGTAAGAACAAAGAGAGTAAGACAATGGAATCACTTCTATTGCAAGAAAGTTATCATACAAGCTCAAATTACAAGAAGCTCACCCCCAAACTGAGCTCTCTAGCTCTATTTATAGTTTTTGACTAGCTTTGGCCCTGTTCAGACCTAGTGTCCGGCCTAGTTAAAAATTAGGTTCCGGGGCTTATTTGAGGGCCCAAACGAGATCTAAAAATTATGAAAATTGACAGGCAACTACATCTAAGGCTCCCCAAGCTCGAGGACTCCTCGGCTTGTACAAAATGGAGCTACAAAAAGGTGAAATGATATTTACAAGGGTTCGTAGTGATGAGAATCACTTTAGAATGATGTGGGGGTTTTGAAAAAAATAAGGGTTGCCTCAGTGCTAGATCTTCATGTGTGTCCATACTTGCTTCTTCCCGCATCCTGTCAACACTCTCCCCCCCCTAGGGTCTGTCGCCTCTGACAGACCTCTTTTCCGCCGTTTGATCAATGTATTTTTGCAGGAGGTCGGTTGCCAATTCTTGTTCTTTGATTTTTAAATCTCTGATTAGATCTCGTTGCAAGGCCTCCCAATCCACTGTACCAGGCATGTCAGGTTGTGGCATCGTGTAAAGCTCGGAATGCATCGTTTGCTCGCATGCAAAGAGATGGAGTAGATGCGTAGGCCGTGGTGCAAATACCTCTGAATGTGCTTCCCAAAACCCCGTGGTGAACATGTCGTCAAATGTTTGCTTGTAGCAGGCAGGGAGATATCTTATGCGTGCATGCCATGCGTAAGCCACTCGTATGCTCGGGGTTGTGCTCATATCATATAGCAGGTCGTAGTTACCATTAATAAACCCGGGAATAGGAGGTTGAATACGGCATACATTGCGAAAAGTTTTGAGTACGACCTGCATCATGTCGAGGATCTTGAGCATCATCTGGGCAGCGACATCTGGCATAGGGTGGAGGCGTGGTATCCAATGTCTGATGGTTGCAATCATGTATGACACTGTAGGAGTACCGGTTGGGGGGGCGATAGCGGGGTAATTTAGCCATTCTTTACAGTTTGCGTTATTCTGAACCTTGATGGCAAAAGCTTTCCATGATCTGCGTCTTTGCACTGGCCCAAAACACGGATTGTACTTCAAATGCATGGGGGCATGATCCCATGTTCGAAGCATTTCTGGGTAGGTTTCGAGTAACTTTTGCCTCCACGTTGGTTGGAATATGGCTCCTTTTCGCGCCGCTTCTGGTATGTCTTCTGGTTCGAACTGTGTGGCAAATGTTGGGCACTTGTTGGTGACCCTTTTGATTTCTGCATTGTAGTCGGCCAACAATACAAAATAGGGCTTGTATTGCAGTTCTGAACTAGTGATAAGGCGTCTAGGGGCGATGTGCCTGAAGTATTCTGAGTGAAGGATGGTGTCCTCAATGGCCTTCATTGCCAGCATCTGAGTGGATATCCGCTCCTGATGAGTTTGCCCCATCTCCTCTACTTGTTTCATCCATGCCGATGGGGGTTCCTCATAGGTATCTTGACCTTCTTCTGTTACGCGTCCTCCTGGGAGTGGTTGAGGCTCGTAGGCGTCGTCGAATGCTTCCTCCACTGGGATGGTAACTGCTTCTTCTTCTGACGGTTGCTCTGGTGGGGAAGGGGGTCGTTCGTACTGCATCAACTTCAGTTTTAATTCTGCGATCTGCTGCCGTAACTCCAGCACGTCGTTGGGCGTTGAATGTTCAGGTTCGGTTGAAGTAGCAGCGTCTGTCATTTCTTTATGTTCCTGTCGGTGTGGTGTAGACTCTTGGGGTCTCTGTAAGTCCTTTAGCTGGTCGGCAAGCTGATCATGTGCTTCTAACAGATTGGCATATGTTTCCAATATTTGTTGTATGCTTTCTGATGGGACCGCTTGAAATTTGACCGGGTCTATGGGTGCTCCCGAGGTGTTCTCCATGGCAGCCTCGAGGTTCTCTTGGTTTTGTCGTTGAAGCCGTCTATTCTCTTCTTGTGCTGCTGCCAGATGTCGTCGTAGCAAAGCCATGTTTCGTTGAAGCCGTGCATTGCGGCCCATTTGATCGCGCAGCTGTTCCTCCATGGCTTTGCTCTCTTCCATATGCTCCGCTTTGAGTTGCGCATTTGCCTGTTCGAGGGCGGATATCTTGCTTTGTGACTCCGTATGAATGAACTCCAAAGCATTGACACGCTCTTGGAGTGTTGTTGTGAGGGTGCAAAGCCCTTTGTTATTTTCTTCCAATAATGTATATTCGTGCTTAAGTTGAGTGGCAGCTTCGAGCATCGTGTCGAGTGCAAGACTAAATGAGGTGGAAGATGCAGGGGGTTGGGAGGTGGGAATGGGAAAAGTGGATGTTGTGCCTACCGTGTGTGGAAGTGGTGATGTGAGTGTAATAATCTGTGATGGTGTTGTGAGAACAGTGGTGGTGGGTGATCCAGCGGATGGTGAGATGTCCATGGGATCGGACATGAGTGAGTGTGATTCGTGAAATGTGAACACCGGGACGGTGGGTGGTGTGACAGTGGTGGCCGTGAATGTGGGGGAGTGAATTTGGGGATGGGACTTTTTGTTATGTTCCTCAACCTGTTGAAGAATGTTTACAAGGTAGGTCCAGAAGGAGGGTTGGGTGGTTAGTGTGGTGCTCGAGGCAGTTACAAGGGACGGGGTAGGTAGAGTTTGGGGGGGAGGAAATGGAGGGATGGAGGGCAAAGAGATGGAAAGAGTCTGACTAGTGACAGATGGTTGTCCAACGGCATGGGGGAAGAAAGGGTGACCTAATTGAGGTTCAAAAACTTGAGTGACAGAGATGGATGAGGGTGAAGGAAGGAGAGTGGAAATGGGGGTGTGTACAATGGTCTCACTATAGGAGGAGAATGGTTGTGTAGAAAGACACGTGGAGAGAGGCTCTGAGGGTGGGATAGGAGATGATGGGGGAGATGGGGCATGCGTAATTTCTTCCAGTTCATCATTGTGCCTAGGGCTAATCATGTGCACATCTTCTGATGTGGACGTAGCTAACGCGGTAGATACTTCCATCTGAATCATCTTTCCTTGTCGCGGCCGTGTATCAATTCTTCTTTGATCATAAGCAGGGTTCTCTTGATAGACCATGGTTCTCATTGCTTCACTGATGCCACAAGTGTCCGCCAACAGATTTAGTGATTCTACAAACTGGGGGTCGATATGCTCTGACTGTAACATCTGGTTTACTAGGGCCCTATTTGCTTCTTCTGACATTTTATGGCGTCTTTGTACCTGCTTGATTGTCTGGTATAGTCGTTTGAGTTGTGCCGTATATGCAGGTGCTTCGTCTTCACTCTCTTCTGGGTTATTCCTTGGTGCCTGCTCCTGAGCTTGTGTGTTTAGTCTTTGAGGAGGTTGCGTCACTCCTAGCTCCTGTACGCTGCTTGTCTCGCCTCGTGCATGTTCTCTTTGGGTTGATGTCCCCGGATCGACATTGTCAGGGCAACCGTCACTGTCTGATAGATGAGCCGTCTGCAGAAATGTTTCAAAATCAAAATTTGGGTCTTCGGTGAAAGTGGCCATCGCTGCAAATTCTGCCTCGGTAGGTAGCGGAGGGGCAGAGGGAGTGGGCTGTACCACCTCTCTTGGTTGAGACTCCTGGAGATGGATTGTGATTGGTGCCACCGGGGCTTCCTCTCTAGTGGAGACTTCGGTAGTGGTTGCTGGAGGGATCAGGACTTGTGAAAGGGATCCACGCATTCTTTTTGCAGGCTGACTCCCTGACTTTCGCCCTTTAAACAACTCCAGATGTGCATACTTTAGGGCTCGAGCAACTGGCACATCATACGCCAGACATCTGTAGATGATTCTAGTCAACGCACAGCAACCATGTAGAGTGGGCTTCCTCACCCCCCGCTTGCCTGCCTCATATACCTGATCTAAGATCCATACCGGCATCTTAATGGGCAAGCTTCCGGTCTCTGCTAAATACAATCCGTACCATATCTTCTTGTGAGGCTGAGTGAAACGGTCCTGAGCTGGAAATGCGAAGTGCTGGAGGCACATCCGCAGGGGTATGGCGATGTTGGGGGTGAGGGCGCACATGTCTTTGAGCTTCTTGACTCTATTGCTTTTCATTGATTCTGGTATCAGGGGGTCGCGATCTGAAGGCACATGAGTGCCATACATTTGAAGGGCTTCCTTGATTAATGTTACATTTAGTTCAAACTTCCTCATCTCCTCCAGATTAGATAAGGAGGGCACCCAGAATGTGCCTGAATGATCTTTATCCCCGGTAGGTTTCATCGTAGCAATCAAGTAGTAACACCTGAGGAAGTCAGGTTTTGGTAGAGCTGCACTGAAGTAAGTTTGAAGTCCTGCCTTTTGCCAGATCTCTTGAAGGGGAGCTGCATTTTGTAAGGTCTCAAATTCTCTTGAAAAGAATTGGAAGGTCCACCAAACCCCGCCACACTCCATCTTGGACTCCCAGATGTGGTCTGCGTCTCCCAAATCCCCTGGCATTTCATTGAACCAATGGGAGTGCCCTTTTACTCTTTCGGTTAGTCCACTGGGTGGATCTGGAATAGGGATCCTTCGCACATTCAAGAATTCTTCAGGCCTAGCTGTTGGTGGAGCTTCCACTGGCATGGCATCCCAATTGATAGGGGCACCAGATCCTGCCTGAGAGCTTGTGCCTGCCGCGGTTGCCATGAGAGTAGGTCGCTTATCTGCTGGAAGACGAAAGGCACATTAGTGTTGCATAGGAAACAAGATGTAATGGTGTTCCCTTCACAATACTAACATGACAATCCCGGAGGTCAGTGGTTAGTGGTGAGGTGTTTATGATATGTGTGAGTGGTGATTAAAGGTCAGTGTCATCCTAGATGCATACTTTGGTTATGCAATGGGCTCGAAATGCTTCTGTGTTAGTGTGGACGGATTTACAGAATAAGGTCAGGGGGTTTAGTACACAGTTTAATTCTCCACACTTTGATACAGGAGTCGTAGCTCTTAGAGCTAAGGACAGGTGAAGATTTTGGTCTGAGTGTGGGATGTGTTTGGGACCTTGTGGGTACCCATTTCCAGACATTCCTGGGGTTGATGGGAGTGTGGACAGTGAGAGGTGTAGGTATCTTGTCACTTCTTGAGTTGTTGGCCAAGAGTGCTTGTGAGAGCTGCTTCATCCTAGTGCCTGTAGGTGAAGTAATTTGGGCTTGTAAGCTAGCCTTGGGCACCCATATCTGTCTAGCATTAGGGATGGCCTTCATTGACCGCTTAGGAACCCAAATAGAGATGGTGTGCCTAGGGGTTATCCTAGGGGGCTTCTTAGCTTTGTTCCTTGATTGTGAGGCTCGTTTCTTGTCTCCTTGAGAATCTGCTATTGGAGCTGTGGGTCTCCCATCCTTGCGTATCCAGATCTGCTTCATGCCACGAGATGCTCCATGTTGCGCGGGTTGGCGCTCCTTCCTCTTGATCAGCGGTCTCCTTCGTATAGAGTGATGTTCGGTCCGTTCGTTTAGAATCTTCTTTGGATCAATTGGGAACTCCTTCTTGGCTCCTGAACCTTCAGTAAGTTTGACATTCCTCTGCACTATAGAAGTTTGGACAAGCACAACGTGGTTATCTTCGTGTGGATTCCTGGAGGGACCAGGAGTTGGTGCCTGTTCTATTGGTTTGAGTGCTTGATTTTCTAATTCAATCGTGAGACGACTTTGGCCTACCCAAGCCTGAAGAAGTCCACTTCTTAGGTTCAGGTTGACTGCTTGATCATAGATCCAGTCTTGGCCCAAGATAAGCGGTTCGGTCAGATCCTCGTCTTCACACACTAGCACTTTTACTGGCATGAGGACCTCTTGTATGTAGAGGGGAAGATCCACCTCTCCCATGCAGGGGGTTTCAACACCTCCTAATCCTATCAGATAGGCTTCTATGGGTTTTACCTCCAATTGCAGCTGCTGGCAATAAGAAAGTCGAACTGCACTTGTGGCTGCTCCTGAATCAATTAAAGCCCTCACACTTGTTGTGCTGTCTCTTTGTCCTATTTCTAGGGTCACAAAAGGTCGTCGGTCCATTATCTTATGGATACGTTCACTTGAAGCCTCACACATGGCCATGTGATAGCCTGGAGACTCTTGAGTGTCCGTCATAGTCTGGTCCCTTCCTTGTCTCCTCAGCTTCATTCGTCGGATACGCTCTAAGGCCTCTGCCTGTGCTTCTTCTCGAATTCGTTGCTCCTCCTCTTTACGTTGTTTAGCAGTATTGAGTCGGCTTAGCATCTCCTCCGTGAGGGGTTCTTGATACAGCTTGACTCTGCACCCGCTAATATAGTTTGGGAGGACGTCCCCCTCCAAAGTGGCTAGTTGTACAGCTCCACTCGTGGAGATCCTATTAATGATCATAGGTCCGTAGCCTCTCTTTTCTAGCTTCCTTGCGTGTTGTTTCAATGTGTAGACTAACACTAGATCTCCTGCTCTCAAGCCCTTAACCTTCACATGGGCATCAAAGTATGCCTTTTGCCGTTTCTTTGCAGCGTAGATACCTGCTGCTGCTCGTAGCCTTGTTTCACCTAAACGCTCTAGATCCAAGATCCTAGAGGACAACTCATGTCCATTCCACTCATGCTCTTGTGCTACTCTTAACGCTGGGATTAGGAAATCTAGTGGTAACACTGCATTCTGTCCGAAGACCATCTGAAATGGGGTGGCATTGAGTACCGTTTTGTAGGCAACTCGGTATGCCCAAACAGCATGGTGAAGTTGTTTGTCCCAATCAGAGCGTTTATTATTGACCAGTTTTGTCAATACGTTACACAGGATCTTATTCGTGCTCTCGGCTTGTCCGTTAGCTTGTGGGTGATAGGGTGCAGACTTTTTATGTACCACCATGAATTCTTGAAGAAGATTTTCAATGACCTCATTCAAGAAGTGCGTACCTCTATCACTAACCAACTCTATGGGTAACCCATATCTAGTGAATATATTTTCGAATAAGAACTTAGCCGTCGTTTGAGCATCATTCTTTGTCGTGGCTTTTACTTCCACCCACTTTGTAAGGTAATCAGTGGCTACAATAATGTATTCTGCATGGGAGTTCCTAGCTGGGGGGTTGATGGGACCTACAAAGTCTATACCCCACTTTGAAAATGCACGTCCTCCCATCATTGGCCTCAAGGGCATTTCATCTTTTCTTGTCGGATATTGGGCACGTTGGCATGTGTCGCAACTCTTCACATAAGTATGTGCATCCATATGAAGAGTGGGCCACCACAGTCCTGAGAATAGAATGGTCTTAATTACTCTGTCAGGCCCAAAGTGTCCACCTGCAACACCGCTGTGTGCCGTTTCTAAGACTTTCAGGTAGTCTGATTCATGCACGCACAGTCTTAGGTAACCATCCTTGCCTCTTCTATATAGGTTATCCCCTACTAAGGCATAGTCTTGAGCCTCTTGCTCCATGCTCCGTTTTCTTGCAAGACTAGCCTGATTGGGTAATGTTCCTGATCTCATGAACTCGACCAATGGAGCACTCCAATCGGGGATTGATGACACGTGATAAAGAGTGGCATGCTCCACTAGGGGTCTCTTCTGGCACACTGGACAATTGTGGATCCACTCTTGTATTTCTTTGTCCATGCTCGGCCAATACACTCCTAAGCGCTTTAGATTCTGCAATGTTCGCTGTTTAGAGTAGTGATTCCCTAGCAGTCCTTCATGGGCTTGTTGCAGCCAACTAGCATGTTCATCCTCCTCGACACAACAAGCTAACACTCCTTCTGTATCTTGCTTGTACATACTTCCAGCCAAGATTTGATACTTTAATGATTTTACAACTTCCTCTCTGCTGGTTTTCACATTCTTATTTGCAGGCCCGAAGGTTAGGATTGGTACCAGCTTGTTTGCCCATTTAGGAACAACTTCTAAATTGAACAGATAAGCATCGGGCAATTCGTCAGACACTCCTTGCGGTGGCTCTCCTGAAGTGATGCGAGAAAGATGGTCTGCCCTAAGATGGGTTCTACCTTTCCTGACAACAACTTCAAAGTCGTATTCCATTAGTAAGAGAAACCATCTTACTAAGCGGCCTGTATTGCAAGGTTTATTGACCAAATATAGTAGCGCTTGATGATCAGTGAAAAACTTGAACTTATTGGCCAATAGATAGTGTCTAAACTTCTTCACAGCATATATCATGCCCAAGCCTTCTCTCTCCGTTGTGGTGTAATTTCGTTCCGCTGCATTTAATTGCCTACTAGCATATGCTATCGGCAAATCTAGATTTCCTTCACCTGTGGGTTGTGCTAGCACACACCCTATTGCATGATTGGAGGCATCTACATGGACATGAAAGGGTTTGCTCCAATCCGGAGTAGTCAATATTGGTGCTGTGCACAAACGTCTCTTCAGCTCATTGAAGGAAGTCTCGCATTCCTCGTTCCATTCAAAATTCGTCAACAGCCCATAAAGAGGTTTAGCTATGATGGCATACATGTGGATAAATCTACGGTAATATCCACAATGGCCCATAAAGGCTTGTACCTCTTTCACATTTCTTGGTCTGGCCAACTCTGCTATTGCTCTTACCTTGTCTTCGTCTGTTGATATTCCATTCTTCGAAACAATGTGACCTAAGATCTTACCTTGGCGTACCATAAACACACACTTTTCTGGATTCAGACACACTCGATAATCTCTACACTTGTTGAAGATTTGCCTGAGTTCAGGGATGTGGTAACTTCTCTCTTGGGAATGAGCGCACAAATCATCCACATATACTTCTAAGCTCTTTCGCAAGAACTCTTTGAAGACATGACACATGAGTCTTTGGAATGTTGCAGGTGCATTGGTGAGCCCAAATGGCATCACACGGAATGCAAAGATTCCCCATTCTGTGGCAAAGGCCGTTTTGTGTTGATCTTCGGGGGCAATGGCTACTTGGTTGTAACCTGAAAATCCATCAAGGAAGCTGTAAACTTCCTTGCCTGCAACACGCTCCAAAAGATGTTCGGTGATGGGAAGTGGATAACTATCTCTAATCGTAGCGGCATTAACTTTTTTAAGGTTAATGCACACTCGCAATTTCCCATTCTTCTTGGGCACCACTACAATAGGGGACACCCATTCAGTGTGCTCAATCTCATAGATGAATCCGGCTTCAATCAGCCTGTCAATTTCCTCTTTTATTTTGGCTGCATAGTTGTCATTATATGTGTAGGGTTTTTGTTTGGTGGGCTTAGCATCAGCAGTCATCGGAATCATGTGAGAGCAAATCTCTGGATCTACTCCTTTCAAGTCTCTATAATGCCATGCAAACACATCCCTATATTCCCTTAATAGAGCTACAAGCTCTACTTCTTCATCTGCACTTAGGTCGTCTCCTATGTACGTACATCGCTCTTCGTTCCCTTCAATGGTCACTACAATTTTTTTAGTCTTCTCTTTATTGTCATATGCTTCTCCTATCATGGCCTCTCTCTTAGGCATTCGTACCAAAATTTTTCGGTCTTCCACTTCATATTTCTCGAAATTTTTTGGTACTTCAAACAATGATTCTTCCTCTTCTTGTCTCACTACTTTCCTTTTCTTTTTCTTTTGACCTCCTTCACTTCCTTTCTTTGCACTTATAGTTTTAATACTCGCAAGGGGTTCTTCTTCCTTTTGGGTTAACACCCCTAGGTCTTCTAAGTAATGTTCCTCTGAGTCAAAGTATGTATCCATCACAATGGATTCTAGATCATCGTCATTCTCTTCTTCTCCTATGAACTCACTAGGATCACACTCTTCCAACAAGGGCTGACACATGAACACTGAAATATCATAACCCTCCTCATCGCAATGGGGTGTCCATTGTTCCTCATTGACTGCAATGTCCATGGTAGCTAAGATTTCTGCCCAACCATGAGGTTCAAATTCCTCATCAGGAAATATCATCGGAGTATAGGCTGGGTCTTTTATTGGTCTATCTCCTGGGGGAGCTCCTTCTTCTCTCGCTTTTCGGCGCTTTTCCTCTTCCTCCGCGACCTTGCACATCCACAAGTGAGTATCTTCATGCAACCAGGATGGTTCAGGTGAACTTCCAGAATGCACAGAGATAGAGTCTTCTTTCGCTTTGTGGATAGGATTCCACTGTAGGGGTGGTACATCTCTGAAGGTGTGATCCTTCAGATTGACCTTGGTGGTGACCCCTAAGTGCTGTAAGTACAAGGAGTTGGTTCCCCAATCTTGTACTATTTGTAATTGTCGTAGGAAGGGTCTTCCTAGGATCATCTCGTAAACATTATTCTTCTCAAAGTCACATATGGCAAACGTATGTTCAAACTCTACACCACAAGTGGTTAGAGTTATCCCTTCAAGCAATCCGAGAGGTCTTTCAAAATGACCATCTGCCATTTGAAGTTTCATTCTCGTTGGTCTTAAGGTGGGTTTGCCCCATCGCTTCCACAGGGAGGTAGTCGCAATAGCAACACCCGCACCCGAATCCACAATTGCTTTGGTTGTGTAACCTTGATAGGTGATCGGAAGATAAGTGTTACCTTCTTCACCTTCACTCATGTCTCCTATCTTGTCGAGAGGTACCTCGGGTACCTTTTGTTTGGCGCTTAATTTTGGTGCATTGGAATCAAGTTCTGGGACCTGATCCTTCACATGATTCCAGAGCTCCGGTCTTGCCTTGAGGAGTTCCTCTACAGTGAGGTGACATTGAACCTTAGTGTTCTTCACAACATCAGTGTTCCTGGGAATCACTGAGTCTTCATTTCTTACCAATATCGTGGGAGCTCTGATCTGGAGAGATTCAGATTCCCATGGGCCTGTGAAATGAGGCAACTCTTGTAAAGAGTTAGATTCAAAATCTAATCTCTCATCCTCTTGTTGCTCTGCTTGATCCCCATAGATAGAGGGAATGTCTTGGGGAAATTGATCACGAAGATCATCAATCTCCGGAATGGGAGGGAAATCACCCTTCTCTTTGGCCCATTTCTCTTCTTGTATTTCCCGCAAGAACTCTGGAGAGTACTGTTGTATTGAAGGAGGTATTCCAGCATCCGTAGAATTAGGAACATAAGCTACCATGTGTGGTGAGCTTCCTCTTTCAATAACTGGTTGAGCCTGAGGAGGTAAAGAAACTTGTGATTTGTTTACCAACTGCTCTAATCTTTCTAGTAAGCCTTGGAAATGCAAATCCGGCTTGACAGAGTTCGTCTGATTGAACTTTTGGCTAGTCTCAAGTATAGCTTGAGCTTGTTCTACCAGTTTCATGCACATCTTCATCCGTTCAATCTCTAAGTCGGCTCTAGGGTAACTCTTGTCTAGGTTTACAGCTGTTGGCCCTTCTTGAAGTCGAGCCTGGTAGGCTTTAAACATCATGTCCAAGCCTTCAGGAGTGGGGTCAGCTAATACTGATCCTACTCGGGGTGGTGGGTGGGTTACGAGGGGTGTGTTAGAGGGTGGAGAAATGGAGGGTGATGGGGATGGTAGTGGTGGAAGTGTGTGGGAGTGCGGTTGAGCTGTGATTTCTGTGATTTTTGCCTTGGTTTCCCTCACGCTTTCTTCAAGTTCATTTATCTTTTTTGCCCATTGTCTCTTCATTCTTTCACGACTATCCTTCCAGGCGCTAGTCCTCTTTTTGGGTATGCTCTCTGTTGCACTCACCTCGGGGCTCTTTTCCTGAACAGCATCTTGGTGTCGTTGAAGTGTCTGGGCTCTTGTGATCACCTGCACAGGTGCAGTGGAAGTCACACTCCCTGTGGAGTCTACAACTAACCCAACAACATTGATAGGAGTGATTTTAGGCATGTTATTAGGGTTCCTTGGGCAATCTCGTAGGAGATGTTCTTTCCCGCAGTCTTGACAGAAGCCCTGAATGGTTATTGGTTGAGGCTGTGTAGGGGCAGGCAGTGGACAATCACGTATAAGGTGATCTCCCTGACATCTGAAGCATGGTCCTCTAGGAAATGGAGGTCGTACCTGCCTAGGTTCAGGTCTAGAGTTGGGGTTTGTGTACATGACATTAGAATACTCCGGTTCCCCACTATTTTCACTTGGGTCCTCATAGTAGTATGACTCGTTATGCTCGGGTGACTGCATGTAGTAAGCCTGTGGGCTATCAATATGTGTGGAGTCAAAACTATGGTCACTTGGATCACTGTCTGATAGCAATGGGGTGACTGGAACTATGGCTCTATTCGGATTTTCTTCAGTAGATGCATATTTCACTGGGATCACATTGGTTGGAGCAGGGGGTTGCTGCACTAGGACTGGTTGAGGTCTCTCCTGCCCTTGATAAGGTGGCTGATAAGTTTGTTGTGGTCTGTTGTATTGTGGTGATGGGTACTGATTCTGGTACCTACCATGTTGTGGATATGGCTGAGGATAATTTTGCCTAACAGTTTGTTTGTTATATGGGCAGTCTTGTGCCGTGTGATTGGTGTACCTGCGCTCTATGGTGCAGTACTGGCTACTAGGATTCACCTGAGGTTGGGCCATAATGGGGCATACACTTGCCATATGTTCACCGCCACAATTGTAACACCGCTTAACTGGGGCAAATCTTGGAATTTGCTTGCTAGAGACACCTAGTCTTTGGGCTACCTTCTCTGCAAGTTCCTCGATGGATGTGGATTGACCAGATGTCTGTTTACTAGAGCTGTCAAAATCCTTATAGATTTTTGATAGTTCTAACTCCTCACCTAGATTGTCCTCAATGTCTATGCACATGCGCATGCACTCCTCTATCGTTCTAGGGTCCTTCAGGTACACATATGACCTGAGCTTAGTGCTCAATAGTCCGTCTAGGAACAAGGCCACTTGTTTGGCTGGTGTGGGTAACTCCGGCATAGGACATCTCTCCAGGTACTGTCTAAATCTTCTTCCAGCTAGTCTGACCGTCTCTTGAGGTGTTTGTTTGAAGCTATGAATTAGTGAGGAGGTGTTATGCCTGATTCCACTCTTAGAAAACTCCACAATAAATGCCTCCAAGAGTTGGTCTATGTTTCTGAAATGCCTCTCATTCAGTGGTTGGAACCACGTAAGGGCAGTGTTCCTAAGGGTCAGACCGAAAGCATTATGTTGTGTGAATAGGTCCTCCACTTGTTCAGCTTTCAACACTTGTCGAAATTCTGCCACATGGTCATAAGGGTCTCCCGTACCATCGAAATAATTCTTCATGGACTTCACAAGTTGGGTTGGTCGTAGGGTCCTAGTGTGTTCTCTCGGCCTTGGCAAAGGAAAATCATCAATGTCCCGGTGATTCCATGGGGTTCTATGTCTCTCAGGTTCTACTCTATTCCTTTCTGTTCCCGTTCTTTCTCTTCCCAGGGAGTTGACAAAACTCACCTCAGGTTTGTCTCTACCTCTATCTCTTTGAGCGCCATGAGCTTGGGAGGTCCCAGCTCCTTGATGACCAAAGGACACATTAGACCTTGGTTGGGGAAAAACAAATTCACCCTTCCAAGTGTAGGCATGTCTGCCCTGCTCAGTGACCACGAAGATTCTCTCTGATGCAGTGTCTAAGTAGGTTACTTGGCCTGGACTATCAGGGTCTTTAAACTCGTAGATCGTGAGGGTATTCACCTCCTGAGGTTGAGAAGTTCTATATCTCCAAAAAGCCTCATCGGTTTCCCGATTTAAAAGCAGATCTATGCTTTTATTATCTTGTGGAATCCACTCAGGAGTCATGATTCTGGTCAAGACAGACTTACCACGGGGAGTTCTTGGCTCTCTCTCTAAGTTCCCTTGCTCTATGTCACCCATGTCGGTCTCCGCAATCACATTTCCAAACTCATCAGTTCTATCAGGAAGAGTGGTGACTACATATATAGTCCCCTCTTTATCTAGGTATGCTCCATTCTCAAACTTGACTACCGGATGGTCTAATCCATGGGTTTGATCGGGGTTCTTAATCTGGACCACCGATCTTCTCAGTCCGTCTTCGTAGATGCGAGCACCTAGACGATTCGTCCTGATATATTCCAATTGCGTCTTATAAGGTCCTTCTGGCTTCTCTAGGTATGCCAACCCTGGACTACCTACTGATCTCTCCATGTGATAGGACATCTCAGAATCACTTGTTTCTGATCTGGCAGTGTATGGGTAATCACTCAACTGCTGGGCCCAAGACCTGGCAGTGTGATTGACACTAGCTTCAGAAGATCTGAGGCTTTGTCTGTCTCGGCCTAAGTGTCTGCCTGATCTAAGGTTCATAAGCCTGATTTATTCACCCCCTGGAACCCAAGCACACTCTCGTTGCAGGCTGATTTTGCACCAATCACTTTGTTCTTTTTAGTTGAATAGTATGTTTATGGTCTTGTCTGAAATTGCGTCGTCAGGAGTACTTAAGTGAATTTCCGCACTTGATGAGTGATCGATTCCCGTTTACCTTTCTGTCCCTTAGTGTTTTCGCACTTAAGACCTATTTATTTTCTTGCACTTGGTTGATTAATTCTCTCGGACTTGATTCGTGCCTAACGTTGCCCTAGTTAATTACCACACCTAAGTCGTACTTAGCCTAGGCTAGGAATTTGACAAAGGAGGGTTATGAGATCTTCCAACCTCAATCAGCTGGTTGACCCGACAGCTATGCAAGCCCAGGAAGCCTTCTCCCAAGCCCGGTACTCACCCTTGCTAGCTTGCTTTGATTGCCTTGAGTGCCCACAAAGTTCCTGCAAAAACTCACCGGTTAGTATAGCTTTATTGCCACAAGTATTTGAAAGACCCGCTTCAATAATTTTAACCCCCTTTGGTAGCTCACTGTACCCCCTGTCTCTGAGAATCACTTAGTCCCACCTATCTCTGGTTTCTATGCCTTTGCCCCCTACCAAGGTTCTAAGTTATACCAATATGTCAAAATTCAAGCTCAACTACCCTTTCATTCACTCAAAAATTAACTCTCATTTTTCATGCGTTAATGGCCGGGTATCGCGATAGGTCGGGTCGGGGTGTCGCGATAGCTGGGAGTGTCGCGATACCTTGGGGTGTCGCGATAGCTCGGAGTGTCGCGATACCTTGGGGTGTCGCGATAGCTCGGAGTGTCGCGATACCTTGGGGTGTCGCGATAGCTCGGAGTGTCGCGATACCTTGGGGTGTCGCGATAGCTCGAAGTGTCGCGATACCTTGGGGTGTCGCGATAGCTCGAAGTGTCGCGATACCTTGGGGTGTCGCGATAGCTCGGAGTGTCGCGGTACCTTGGGGTGTCGCGATAGCTGGGAGTGTCGCGATACCTCGAAGTGTCGCGATACCTCGGAGTGTCGCGATACCTTGGGGTGTCGCGATAGCTCGGAGTGTCGCGATACCTTGGGGTGTCGCGATAGCTCGAAGTGTCGCGATACCTTGGAGTGTCGCGATAGCTCACGGGGTGTCGCGATACCTCAGGATATGGTGAATTTTCCTGTTCTATCTAGGGTTCCTAGGAGCTCTAGGCCTGCGCAATGCCGTGGTGCACTCAGAATCGTGAGAAGTCGAGATTTTTGGAGTGTCGCGATAGCTCGAGCTCAACGCCTCGGGAACAGTGCAGATAATTTCTGTACCTGCTGAGCTTGCTGGAGATGATGATGGAGCTGCCACCTGCAAGAAACATGCAAAAAACGCACAAATACAAGCACGCACAATCGCTCTCTCTCAAACTCGCACACAACAAATGAGGGAAAGAAAAGGAAGAGGGGATATGTAGTGGGGAAGGAGGTGGAGGTGGAGATGGAGAAGGAGGTGAAGATGAAGATGGAGATGGAGAAAAATCAGAAATTTACCTACTACTTACCATTCCAACGCGTCCTCTCTACGTCTTACCATCACACGCTCGTCCTCAAAGCTCGATCCCCGGCAACGGCGCCAAAATTTGGTGTAGCTCAGTGATGAGAAGCACCTCCTTTAATGTCAATCCGGGAAGACATGAGGATGGTATGAAGACCACGAGCAAGTGGAGGCACAAGTGCGTGAGTGAGAAGCACACAAGCATGCACACACATACACACACACGCGCACACACAGTAAGAACAAAGAGAGTAAGACAATGGAATCACTTCTATTGCAAGAAAGTTCTCATACAAGCTCAAACTACAAGAAGCTCACCCCCAAAATGAGCTCTCTAGCTCTATTTATAGTTTTTGACTAGCTTTGGCCCTGTTCAGACCTAGTGTCCGGCCTAGTTAAAAATTAGGTTCCGGGGCTTATTTGAGGGCCCAAACGAGATCTAAAAATTATGAAAATTGACAGGCAACTACATCTAAGGCTCCCCAAGCTCGAGGAATCCTCGGCTTGTACAAAATGGAGCTACAAAAAGGTGAAATGATATTTACAAGGGTTCGTAGTGATGAGAATCACTTTAGAATGATGTGGGGGTTTTGAAAAAAATAAGGGTTGCCTCAGTGCTAGATCTTCATGTGTGTCCATACTTGCTTCTTCCCGCATCCTGTCAACACCTTACTGTATTCAGAGTCGACTCCAGCTTCCTCCAAGAGCTGGGCCATGAGCATTCTACTATTCTATTCGTTGAGCAATTGTTGTGCCCGCACTCGCTCCATGATCTGATACAGCCTCTTGAGTATTGTTGTATATGCTAGGGCTCCTATGGTTTCTTCTTCTTCTGCTGCTTCTTCTTTGCCCTCTTCTTCTCCCTCTGGGTGTTCTAGTTGTTGAGATACAGTTTTACAATTTTCTGCTGAGCATCATCCCAATGTACATGGCGACCTTCTGTGGATTTTCTCTATCTTGGGAAGAGGTGCCTTGTTCTTCTGTGTCTGAAAAGAATTCTACATCAGAGAGTTGTGTATTTTGCAAGAATGATTTGAAGTCGAAGGTGCTCATCCCTTCAACGTCTCTGATAGTAGCAAATTCAAATTCCGATGGGAGGGGAGGAGCCGATGGAGTAGCTCGTGATGTGCCTTCAGATCCAGATCTGGGTATTCAAATCCTAAAGGGAGGCACAGTGGCATCCCCTTGTGGCGAGACTTCCGGAGTCGTCAGAACTTCGCGTGTCTGGATATAAGGAATTGAGCCCCTCATGCATTTGGATTGATGTGTGCCAATTTTATGTCTTTTAAAAATTTGTAGATGTGACCAAGTTAAAGTGCGTTCAATGGGTACATCGTATGCTAAGCACTTGTAGATTATGTGTGTGATTGCACAACAACCATTCACCACTAGCTTCCTAGATGACCTTTTATTTGCTCCATATAGCTGCTCCATAATCCATACAGGAAGCTTAATCGGTAGTGCACTTGTCTCCACCAAGTAAAGAGCGAACCAGATCTATTTGTGGGGCTAGGTGAATCGAACTTGACTAGGAAATGCAAAATGTTGCATGCACATACAGAGAGGGATGGACACATTTGGTGTGAGTGCCACCATATCTTTGAAGTTTTTTAATTTCCGGTTCTTCATGTTAGTGGGTATTAAAGCATCCTTCTCGGAGGGCACATGCGTGTCGTGCATGTTCAAGGTAGAGCTCACCAATTCCAACGTAAGTTCGAACCTTTTCAACTCATTGTTGCCCAATAAAGAAGGAAGAACAAATGTTCCTGGTTTGTCCTTTTCCTCATTCGCCTGTAATGTTGATACCAAATAGTAGCACTGTAGAAAATCTGGTTTCGGCAGGGGTGCCTCAAAGTACTCCGCCAACCCTGTGCGTTGCCATATGCTTTGAAGTTCTGTTGTGTTCTGGAGAGTCTCGAACTCTTTGGAAAAGAATTCGAATCATGCCCATGACTTGTCATACTCACACTTGGACTCCCAGATATACTTAGCCTCTCCTAAGGGTCCTAGCATGCCATTGAACCAGTGAGAGTTTGCATGGACTCTCTCGGTTATTCTTGTGGGAGTGTCTAGTATGGGTATTTGTTGAAGGTCTTGTAGCTCTACATGTCATTCAGTTGGTGGCACATCAATAGGTAGACTCTCCACATTAATATCAGTAGTACTTACTCCTCCCTGTGAGCTCGGGCCTACTGCTTATGCCATGAGACTGCTTGTAGCTGTTGATGTTTATTTTCTAGAAGAAGAGAGGCATATTAGCATTGCATAGGAAATCTAATGTTATGGTGTTCCCTCCACAATACTAACATGATATCCAAAGTGGTTAGGGGTTAGCGAGTGAAGTGTTTGTTATGTGTGTGAATGTTGGTTAGTAGATTAGTGATCCCCCTAGATGCATACTTTTGGATGTGGACTGTACTCAGAATGAACCTACATTAGAGTGGATTGATTTACAAAATTGAGTCAAGGGGTTTGATACGAGGTTTAAGTCTCCAAAATCTGATTGTGGGATCATAGCTTTTAGTGGTGATGACATGTAAAGATTTGTGGATTGGATTGTGTTGGATTTGGGGTTTTTTGGGTACCCATTTCTCGACATTCCTAGGTGTGACCAAAGATGTAGTGGTGTGGAGTGTAGATGTTTGCCCTAGGATTTGTGCCAAGAGTGCTTGTGAGTGTTGATTCAATCTTGTGAATGCAAGTGAAGCTATTTGAGCTCATAAGCAGGTCTTGGGCACCCATATCTGTCTAGCATTTGGGATAGCCTTCATTGACTGCTTTGGGACCCAAATAGAAATGGTTTGTCTAGATTGATGCCTAGGATACTACTTCATTGTAATCCTCGACATTGTAGCTCGTTTGGTGCATCTTTGGGATCTTGTCTCCAGAGCCGAGGGTTGTTCACCCTTGTGTACCTAGATCTGCTTCATGCCAAGAGGTACTTTATATTGCACTGGTCGTTGCTCATGCCTTGATTATCGGCCTCCTTTGTGATGTGTGTTGTCCTGCTTGCTTTCCTGGGAATCTCTTTGGAAAAGGAGGGAACTCCTTATTGACTTCTACACCTTTGTTAAGAGTGACAATCTTCTGCACCATAGAACTTTGGACAAGAATAGCATCATTATCTTCATGTAGGTACACGTTCTCAAATAAGAACTTAGCAGTCGTCTGAGCATCGTTCTTTATCGTAGCTTTTATCGCTACCCATTTGGTTAGATAGTTAGTGGCGACAATGATGTATTCAGCATGTGAACCCTTGGCTCAGGGATTAATAGGACCAACAAAGTCTATTCCCCACTTAGAGAATGCACATCCACCCATCATAGGTTTCAATGGCATCTCATCTTTTCGTATAGGGTACAGAGTTCGCTAACAAACATCACACCTCTTCGCATAGGTATGTGCATCCATGTGAAGAGTTGGCCACCAAAGACCTGCAAATAGTATTGCCTTGATCACCCGATCTGGTCCAAAATGTCCTCTTGCTTCACCTTGGTGAGCAGTTTCCAAGATCTTAAGATATTCACTCTCATGGACACATAGTCTTAGGTAACCATCTTTAACACACTTGTATAAATTATCTCCAATGAGTGAGTAGTCTAGTGCGTCTTGTTTTAAGCTCCTTTGTCTAGCCAATGTCATATCTTGGGGAAAGGTTCTCGTCCTCAAGAAGGCTACTAGTGGCTCGCTCCAATCTGGTGCTAAATACACTCGATAAAGAGTGGCATGTTCCACTAGAGGTATAACGCTACAGATTGGGCATTCCTTGCACACCCTATGGACATCTGCTTCCATATTTGGCCAGTGCACTCTGAGTCTCCTTAGTGTCTGTAAAGTTCTTTGCCTCGAGTAGTGTTGCTCCAATGCACCCACATGTGCTAATTGCAAACACTTTGCACACTCCTCCTCTTCCACACAACAAGCTAATATTCCTTGATCTGTATGTTTGTACATACTCCCTACCATGATATGATACTTTTGGGCTTTTACTACTTCCTTGTCTTGAGTGTTTATTATGGGGTGTTTGGGCCCGTATGTCAATACTAGCACTAATGTCTTGGCCCACTGTGGTACGACTTCCAGATTAAACAAGTAAGCATCAGGAAGGTCATCTGATACTCCTTGTGGGGCCTCCCCAGATGTGAGCCTTGAGAGATGATCTGCTCTCAAGTGAGCCTTGCCTTTCCTCACCACTACCTCAAAGTCATATTCCATTAGTAAGAGGAACCATCTTACTAATCTACTTGTGTTGCATGGCTTGTTTACCAAATACAGTAGAGCTTGATGATCAGTAAAAAATTTAAACTTATTTGCAAGCAAATAGTTCCTAAAATTTTTAACCGCATATACCATTCCCAATCCTTCTCTTTCAGTAGTGGTATAGTTTTGTTTAGCTGCATTCAATTGTCTATTGGCATAAGCTATTGGAAGATCCATGTTACCTTCACTAGTTGGTTGTGCAAGTACACACCCGATAAGCTGCTGTAGTCAAAATTGGTGCTGAACACAATCTTCTTTTGAGCTCGTTAAAGGAGTTCTCACATTCTTAAGTCCACTCAAAATTAGTCAAGAGGGAGTACAAAGACTTTGCAATGATCGCATACATATGTATGAATCGGCGATAATAGCCACAATGCCCCATAAAGGCTTATACTTCCTTGACATTCTTTGGCCTAGCTAGCTCTGCAATAGCTCTAACTTTCTCCTCGTCCGTGGATATGCCATTCTTTGACACTATGTGTCCTAGAATCTTACCTTTCCTGACCATGAAAACA
Organism: Ceratopteris richardii; assembly: GCA_020310875.1. Classification (NCBI taxonomy): domain Eukaryota; kingdom Viridiplantae; phylum Streptophyta; class Polypodiopsida; order Polypodiales; family Pteridaceae; genus Ceratopteris; species Ceratopteris richardii. The sequence continues at coordinate 90,131,250 of CM035425.1, read as the reverse complement.
CACTTTTCTGGGTTGAAGCAGACTTGATATTCTCTACATTTGTCAAATATAGATTTCAACTCAGAGATATGGGTTTGTCTAATGTTGGAATGAGCAAAGAGATCATCAACATAGACTTCCAAATTCTTCCTCAAGCATTTTTTAAATACATGACACATCAGCCTCTGAAAGGTAGCAAGTGCTCTAGTTAGACCAAATGGCATTACCCGAAAAGCAAATATGCCCCACTCTATGGCAAAAGCAATCTTATGTTGATCTTCTGGTGCAATGGCTACTTGATTGTAACCAGAGAACCCATCCAGGAAGCTGTACACTTCTTTGCCTGCTACCCTTTCTAATAGATGCTCAGTGATAGGAAGTGGATAGCTATCTCAAATGGTGGCTACATTAACCTTCTTCAAGTTAATGCATACACGTAACTTTGCATTCTTCTTGGGTGCCACTACTATGGGGGATACCCATTCGGTGTGCTCGATTTCATAGATAAATCTAGCTTCTACCAAGCGATCTATCTCCCCCTTGATCTTGGCAGCATAGTTATCATTGTATGTGTATGGCTTTTGCTTAGATGGTTTGGCATCTGAGGTCATGGGAATCATATGACAGCATATGTCAGGGTCTACATCTTTCAGGTCCTTGTAACTCCATGCAAACACATCTCTATATTCTTGTAGCAAGGCTATCAACTCTTGCTCTTCGTCTTTACTCAGGTTGTGTCCTACGAAGGTGCATCTTTCTTCTCCCTCTTTTATGGTTACAACAATTTTCTTGGTGGTTTCCTTGTTATCATAGGCCTCTCCTGCTTGTGCATCATGTTTAGGCATTCTTATCATGACTCTCCTATCTTCTATCTCATACTTCTTAAAATTTTATGGGACCTCAAATAAAGATTCTTCCTCCTCTCATGTGGCTTCTTTCTTCTTCCTTTTCTTGCCTTCATTCTTGGTGGTCACTTGTGTGGTTAACCTCACATCATTTGTAAGCTCTTCATGTCTCTGAGGGTGAACTTCTACTTCGTAGAAATATTCCTCATCTGATGCAAAAGGTGGGTCCATAATGATTGACTCTAGATCAGAGTCACTTGCATCCTCGAATGCATCAGTGCTAGGTTCGCATTGTTCAACAACCAAATCACACATGATTGGCTCTATTGTGAAGACTGAAATGCCATAGCCATCCTCATCATAGTGGGGTTTCCATTGTTCTTCATTGATGGATACATCTATGGTTGCTAAAATCTCCGCCCAACCATGAGATTCAAATTCTTCATCAGGAAATACTATGGGTGCATAGGCTGGGTCTTGAATTGATCTATGAGTTTCCTTCACACCTACCTCTCTTGTTTTTTCTCTCTTCTCTTCGTCTACTGCTACTTTGCACATCCATAAGTGCGTGTCCTCATGCATCCATGAGGATCGTGATCCTATGGAATGCACTGATTCTGTATCATCCTTAGCTCTATGGATGGGATTCCATTGAATAGGGGGTACGTCTCTATGAGAGTAATCCTTGAGATTGACTTTGGTTATAACACCCAAGTGTTGCGAATTCAAAGAATTGGTTCCCCAATCTTGTACCACTTGCAACTGCCTCAAGAAAGGTCTTCCCAGAATCATCTCATAGGCTTGATTTTTGCTAAAGTCACAGATAGCAAAAGTATGCTCAAACTCTACACCACAAGTAGTGAGAGTTATCCCTTCTAGTAGCCCCAAGGGTCTTTCTATGTGACCATCAGCCATTTGTAACTTCATTCTCGTGGGCTTGAGTGCTGGCTTGCCCCATCGCTTCCATAGGGAAGTGGTAGCGATTGCTACTCCTGCACTTGAGTCCAAAATTGCCTTGGTCGTGTAACCTTGATGAGTAATGGGAAGATAAGTGTTTTCTTCTTCTCCTTCGCTCATGTTCCCTACCTTGTCCAAAGGTATTTCCGACACTGTTCTATGAGATCCTACCTGGGAACGAGGTTTTGCTATGTCTAGTACTTGTTTGGCTACATGTTTCCACAATTTAGGCTTAACCTTGAGTAGCTCTTCTAAAGTGAGATTGCATTGCACTTTAGTATTCTTCACTACCTCCGTATTCCTAGGTATGATGGAGTCTTTGTTTCTTACCATGACGGTGGGTGCTCTCATACAAGTGGATTTTGTTTCCCATGGGCCGGTGAAATGAGGCAATTCCTGCAAGGAATTAGACTTGAAGTCTAACCGCTCACTTGATGGGGCATCCTCCTATTCTCCATAAATGGAGGGAATGTTTTGTGGGAACTGGTTGCATAGGTCATCCACAAGTTCAATGGGTGGAGGATTCTCACTTTCTTTTTCCATTTCTCTTCTTGGATCTCTCGCAAGAATTCTGGTGAATACCGATTCATAGAAGAAGATGTGTCTAGTTCAGTAGAGTTAGGCACATAAGCTTCTTGGGGGGGGGAATGCTTATTTTATCACTTGCCCTCTCCTTAGCCTGGGAGGTGACTCCTTTTTCTAACTTTGTAATTAACCTCTCCAATCTATCTAATAGACCATCAAGATGCAATGATCTTCTAGTGGAGCTAGAGCAATCGAAGAGACGATTGGCTTCAAACATGGCTTGAGCCAATTCCACCATCTTACACAAAGTTTTGTTTGTTTGAGCTCTAGGTCCGCTCTATGGTAACAGTTTTCATGATCTGTTACATTGGGACCTTCCTCAATTCTGGCCTAATATGCCCTAAGCATTATGTCTATATCCTCAGAAGTGGTATCTCCTAAGACTGATCCTACTTGGGGTGGTGGGTCGGTTACGTGTGGTGGATTAGAATGTTGTGGGATGGGAGGTGTCAAGCTCCGATGAGCTCCCCAGTTTTATGTCGTGTCCTGCTCAGAGGTTCTCTCTACCGTTCGCGCACCGAGGTCACACGGAGATCCGTTAGAATCCGCCCAGCCGCGTGGTGTCCTTGTCTTACTCTCTCTCTCCATAATGGTGAGTCATCCCCCCACATGGCTTCATACATGGGTGCCACATGGCACTCATGTATGAGCCATGTAATCACAGCTAGGAGGTGGTTCACACCTCTCTTAGGGGTACTCCATAACATTTCCTTCCCCTTAGTTCCATTTTTGTCCTCAAAAATGGTATTGGAAGGTCTAAAAGAAAGAGAGAAATAATAGTATCACCACTCCCACTATATCCCCATGTATATAAATACATGGTCCTGTCTCCGTGTTGTTTCCCCATATCCTTCCCCTTAAGAAAACTATTGGGAAGGTAAACTGAAACTGGGAAACCGTCTCTGTAGGGTGCTAACCCGCTCCCATGTGGCACTATCTTCTGAACTATCTTTCCACTTTACTAGACACTCTTTATACAAGTGACTCCTCGTCCGTTTCTCTCGAGTGCGTAGTATGCTCTCTGGCTCATGTGGAATAGATTGCACAGAAATAGGCTTTACTACCTCACTATTTGGAATGAGGTTGTCAGATTCACCCAGCCTTTTCTTTAGCCGGCTAACATGAAAAACTGGATGGATTTGACTATTCTCTGGAAGTTGGAGCTGGTAAGCCATGTTTCCTATTCTCTTAAGTATTCGGAAAGGTCCACAATACCTAGGAGATAATTTTGGACAAGGTCCCGTCTTCATGGTTTCAGACCTAGATGGAACTCTAAGATAGACTTGCTCCCCTACCTCAAAGTTGATATCTCTTCTTTGAGGGTCAGCATAGGCTCTAGATCTATCCTGAGCTCTCCTAATGCTGTCCTTAGCAAGCCTAAGCATATCATTCATTTCTTCCAAGAAGTCCTTTGCAACTTGAACTTTTTCATTCTGCAAGCCAACTGCATAAGGAGCCCTTGGCTGAAACCCATACATAAGCATAAATGGACTATGCCCAGTGGAAGAGTGCTTGGCACTATTATATGCAAACTCTACTATAGGTAAGTACTCTTCCCAATTAGTTTGCCTTTCATTTACATATGCTCGAAGCATATCCTCTAGGATTTGGTTAACCCTTTTTGTTTGCCCATCCGACTGTGGATGCTCGGCCGTACTCATGCTAAGCTTTGTGTCCAACCTTTTGAAGACCGCTCTCCAAAAGTGGCTAGTAAACTTCCTATCCCGATCAGAAACTATGTCTAAAGGAAGACCATATAACCGGTATAGGTTCTCAACAAAAAGTCTAGCCAACTCTGGTGTCTTTACTGTAGTACGTGTCGGAATAAACCTAGCCATTTTGGTTAACCTATCCACAATTACCCAGACCGAGTCGTGCCCTCTCTGTGTCTTAGGTAATCCGACTATAAAGTCCATAGAGATACTCTCCCACTTCCCATTGGGAATATCCAATGGGTGGAGTAGCCCTCCAATCCTCAACCTCTCAGCTTTGTTGACCTGGCATTTATTGCACTTAAGCACATACTCTAGGACGTCCTTATGAAGTCCAGGCCAATAAAACTGCCTCTTAACAAGATCATAAGTCTTGTTAACTCCTGGGTGTCCCGCACTAGGTGTGTCATGACACTCATATAAAATATGCCGTCTCATCTCAGTATCTCTAGGGACACACACCTTACCTTTATATAACAGATATCCATCTTGGACACTGTAATTCTTCCACTTGAATCCTTCTTGAGTACCCGTCGATACTCCATCCTCACTGGAAACCCGTATATCACGATCCCCATTCTCTATGGCTTCCCAAATTTCGGAATATGCAGGATCAAGCCTACATTTCCCTCTAAGAGACTCAAGTAGCCCACTAGTGATCTGAGTAAAACTCAGTCCATTGAGCATAGGCATGCGGCTAAGTGAATCAGCCACCACATTAAACTTTCCCTTCCTATACCTAAGCTCATAATCAAACTCTTGAAGGGTCTCTGCCCATCGGGCCTTACGACCTTTAAGGTCTGTTTGATTAGAGAGCCACTTAATGCTTTCTTGATCAAACACTATCGTAACTTTGGCACCATATAAATAATGACGCCACTTCTTCAAAGCATGGACTATTGCATACAACTCCTTCTCATAGACGGAGTAATTCTTTTGAGCCGGTTCTAGTTTCTTGCTCTCAAAAGCTACTGGTCAACCATCCTGTACTAAAACCGCTCCTATAGCAAAATCACTCGCGTCAGTCTCAACCACAAATGGTTTATTGGGATCTACTATATGTAAAAGTGGAGTTGTAGCAATTGCTACCTTCAACTTTTCCATACTTTGCTTCTGTTCGTCTCCCCAATGAAAGGCTTTCCCTTTCCCTTTAAGCTGTTCCGTCATCGGGACAGTAATTTTGGCATAGTTCTTAATGAATCTTCGATAGAAACCTGATAAACCTAGGAAGATCTGCAGCTCCTCCAGGTTCCGTGGATGTGGCCATTCCACAATAGCCCTTACTTTTTCAGGATCCATCTGGATTCCATCTTGGGAGACTATATGCCCAAGGTATCTAACCTCTGTCTTGAAAAATTCACACTTTGACTCCTTAGCAAAGAGCGAATTTTCCCTTAGCACTTGAAATACTTTTCTCAAGTGTTCCAAGTGCTCCTCTTCTGATGCACTATAGATCAGAATGTCATCCAAAAAGTCTACTACAAAATGTCCTAGATAAGGCCGTAAAACACTATTCATGAGTTTCATGAAAGTGGCAGGAGCATTGGTGAGACCAAAAGGCATCACCAAAAACTCATAGTGCCCATATCTAGTCCTAAATGCAGTCTTAGGGACATCCTCTGCCCTAATCCTGATTTGATGATATCCTGATCTAAGGTCAAGCTTGGTAAAATACCTAGCTTGATGTAACTGATCAAATAGATCTTCCAACCTAGGCATTGGAAATCTATTTTTGATAGTTACCTTATTAAGTGCTCTATAATCTATACACAGTCTCATAGAGCCATCTTTCTTTTTAACTAGGAGCATTGGCGATGCCCATGGTGAGTTACTAGGTTTGATGAAGCCTTTATCTAAATAATCCTGCAATTGCTTCTCAACCTCCTCATGTTGAGAAACACTAAGCCTATAAGGTGGCCTACAAATAGGGTTAGTGTTAGTAACAACCTCTATGGCATGGTCAATGTCCCCTCTCTCAGGTGGTAGCCCTCTAGGTAAGTCAGTGGGAAAAACATCTCTGTACTCAAACATAAGATCCTTAAAACTTTTAACTACACACTCTTGCAAAAAAGAATAGTAGAAAGTCATGTTCATATTTACATTTAAAGCATGAAAATATACATCAGATGAGCTGTCTGTACAATGCTCCATATCATGACTATACAATAAAAACATGTCCTGTACATGCTGTGAACAACAGAGACTATACAATTCTAATGATGAGATGAGAGGTGCACTAGGTACATCTCTCTCTCCCTGAATATAAACTTTACTTCCATTCTTTTCAAACTCGAGTGTGTTATTTTGAAAGCTGCGTTTAAGTGTATCTCCCAACCCCCATAGCCACTCTCTTCCTAAGACTAGATCTGTCCTCTCCATGTTCATAATTTGGAAGTCCATATGATCTGTATAATCCTGCATCTTGACTTCCAAATTGGATACCATAGTATCCCATATTCTTTTATCTTGCCCTTGCATCATAGATACAATGTATTTACGTGCACTAGGCTGCTGGGGAATCTTCAATTTCTTAACCAAAGCATAGTTTATGAAATTATGAGTTGCAGAGTCATCTATCATGACTCGCACCCTGGTCCCGTATACACTACCATGTAGCTTGACCAAGTCATGTGGTCCAAACTGTGGTGACCACAATGACTGAGTCAAACAACACGTGTGCTCTATATCCTCGTGCATCACCTCCACTCCCTTGCAGCTAGAGCTGCCATGAATGGGAAGGGTCTGCACTAGGTGGACCGCCTTTTTGCCCCTTTCAGGAGCCGTACTAGACTCTGGTCCTTTCCTCTTTTCTTCCCCCTTCTTGAGTGGACAGTTCCACTGCGAATGGCTAGGGGATAGGCACCTAAAACACAGGTTCTCTCTTTTGGCCTTCTCGAACTGGTCTGTGGATAGCTTAGGCCCTTGTGATCTTTGTTTTTTAATAAAAACCTTGTTTTTCCCAAAAGGCAACTTTTTCTTAAATTTAGTGGTACTAAGAGGTTTAAGGGGCTGATCCGTCTCCATAGGAGTATACTGAGGACGGTTATGGTCCTCATATATCTGTGCATATTTGATCGCCTCCTCAAACGTCTTAGGCGCATTCCTCCTGACTTCCCTCTTTATGGCTTTATCCAAGCCCCTAACAAACCCTCTGGTCTTCTGAAAATCATCTAGACCCTTAAGCTTCAAAGTGATCTCTCTATAGTGGGATAGATAGACTGAAAGAGGCCTGCCTCTTTGAGTAATCCTATCCCACTCATCCCAATTCCTCTCCTCTTCATTTTCAGGAAGAAACTCTTTTAGGAAAAGAGTCTCAAACTGAGTCCAGTCACTAGGGATAGAGTTCGCCTCCTTAAGACTCATCCACCACTTATAAGCACGTGGGCCGAGGGAAAGACTCGCCTCTAGCACACGATACTCAGGTGGGGTGCCCTTCAATTGATGCAAATCATGCCACTTTTGTAAGAAAGTGTAGATTGCATCCTTATTCCTGTCTCGGTCATCCACCGTGAAGGTAGGTGGCTTCAAGTCTTTCAGGAGGGGAGCTTCCCTAGAGCTGTCTCCTTTATGTTTACTAGGAAGAGAAGTCTCTTTCCTAGTAATCTCTAGAGGAATGGTAGGAGTCTCTCTTTCCTTCCTAGCTAGGAAAGAGGTGACACTAGTCTCAAGGGAGATCATTTGAGACTTAAGTTGCTGTATAAGAGATGTAATGTTACTCAAATCTTTCTCTAACTTAAGGGTTTGCTCTTTCAAATCAATGAATTGGTCACGAGTGACAAATTCATGTATAAGCTCTTCATAAGTATACTCTTGCTGCGAAGGCTCTTTTTCTTCTAAATTCTCTTCTATTTCTTGTCCTAACTCTACTTCTTCCATCCTAGCATCAGGATCCTCTAGTTGCTCTCTAGGTGGAGAAGTGGTCTCAACTACTTGTTTGCCTTTAGTTTCCATGTTTAAGTACCCTTCCCCCGTTTGCTAACTAGAGTGTATGAAAATGAATGGAAGTAGAGTTTAAATATGCAAGAAGAAGAGAAATATAACACAAGAGCACTTCCTTGATACAAAATAGAGTTGCGGAAGCGAAATCCAAGTGGTCCTTGATGCTTCAAGCCGCTGATTTTGATTCCTCGCCAGTCCCAAAAGAAAATTGGAAATTTCCGCTTGGTCCGGGGAGGTTCTAGACACCATAAACCATCCAAAACAACACCAAAAGTGCGTAGGAAAAGCCTCCAACGGGCAAACTAAGTGCAACTGAACAATTTCAGAAATATAGAAATCCTCGCCAGTCCACAAATTGCTGCCCAGCACCTGTACTTCAAGTATTTGAGACTATCCCAAGTGAAAAAATTGGATTTGGAGTCCGGATGATGAAAAACTAGGCCCGGGAGTGGCCGCCTAGTTCCTGCTAAAGCGCTGCAGAGAGATTTTGATGGGGCAAATCTCGTCCAAATCCAACACCGATGGTCTTTGAGCGAAGCTTAGAAATGTAGCTTCGAAACGTGACCAAGATTTTTGAAATCCGATATGGTATGAAGAAGATATGGTGCAGAGAAATCGGGTATGTCACCGATGGGAGGTAAAATGGTAACCTTCTTGAAATGGAGAGTTTGAAGAGCTCAAAACTGAGTGACTGAAGCTTTTTGAATCAATTCAAAACCCCTACCCCATCTCCACAGCCCATATTACATATATGTATCCTCATTTAGCCAATATCTTGATTCAAAAGGTCTCTTTTATTCCTGTAAAATCAACAAAAACTTTGATTTTGAAATTGCTTACACTTTGCTTTCGAAAAACTCAGTCCATGAGCATGACAGTCGATGAAGATGAAGCTTTATCCCACATGGGCACGTGCTGCTGTCTTTTTAGGGGTATAAGTAGAAGGCTCCAAAGAGCTTTGGCCATCCAGGAGTGGGGAAAGAGGAGCAAGGCCCCCCGTGGGCTGGCGGACGCCTGCAGGCTTGAATGATTGCTCTGTCCTCTGTCGGTTCTGCGACTCTATTGCTTAATCGGCTCAGCTGTCGCCCGTCGCTATCATGCGTGCGTGACTCCGTTAGCAAGTGACCGTTACCGGCTCGGATACCAATGTCAAGCTCCGATGAGCTCCCCAGTTTTATGTCGTGTCCTGCTCAGAGGTTCTCTCTACCGTTCGTGCACCGAGGTCACACGGAGATCCGTTAGAATCCGCCCAGCCGCGTGGTGTCCTTGTCTTACTCTCTCTCTCCATAATGGTGAGTCATCCCCCCACATGGCTTCATACATGGGTGCCACATGGCACTCATGTATGAGCCATGTAATCACAGCTAGGAGGTGGTTCACACCTCTCTTAGGGGTACTCCATAACAGGAGGTGATGGGGATGGTGGTGGAGGTGATGTGTGAGAGTGCATTTGAGATGTGATTTCTATTATTTTGGCTTTTGTCTCTCTCAAACTTTCCTCAAGTTTGCTATCTTCTTTGCCCATTGCCTTTTCATACGTTCATGACTTTCTCTCCAAGCTCTTGTCCTCTTCATGATCTGTTACATTGGGCCCTTCCTCAATTCTGGCCTAATATGCCCTAAGCATTATGTCTATATCCTCAGAAGTGGTATCTCCTAAGACTGATCCTACTTGGGGTGGTGGGTGGGTTACGTGTGGTGGATTAGAATGTTGTGGGATGGGAGGTGATGGGGATGGTGGTGGAGGTGATGTGTGAGAGTGCATTTGAGATGTGATTTCTATTATTTTGGCTTTTGTCTCTCTCAAACTTTCCTCGAGTTTGCTCATCTTCTTTGCCCATTGCCTTTTCATATGTTCATGACTTTCTCTCCAAGCTCTTGTCCTCTTCTTATTCTGGCTCTTGGTCTCGCTAACCTCAGATTTCCATTCCTGGCCTAAGTCATGGTTTTGCTTAAGTGCTTGAGCTCTTGTAATGACTTGCACTAGGGATGTGTAAGTCACAGTTCCCATGGAGTCTACCACTAACCCTATAACATTGATAGGAGCGATTTTTGGCATATTGGTGGGGTTCTTGGGACACTCTCATAACAAGTGCTCCTTCCCACAATCTGGTCAAAAGCCTTGAATTGTCATAGATTGGGTTTGTGTAGGTGCAGGAATAGGGCAATCTCGAATGAGGTGATCTCCCTAACATCAGTAGCTGGTCCTCTAGGAAATGTGGGTCTTATCTGCCTAGGTTGAGGTCGAGAGTTGGGATTCGCATACATGACATTTGTATACTGTGGCTCCCAACTAGGTTCACTCGAGTCTTCATAATAATAGGACTCATTATGCTCAGGTGACTACATCTAGTAAGCCTGTGGGCTATCAATATGAGTGGAGTCAAAACTATGGTCACTTGGGTCACTTTCTGAGAGCAATGGTGTTATCGGCACTAACGCTCGACTCAAATTTTCTTCTGCGACTGCATACTTCATTGGAATCACATTGGATGGAGGAGGGGGTTGCTGCACTAGAATCGGTTGAGGTCTCTAGTGCCCTTGATTGGGTAATTGGTAGGATTGATGGGGCCTACCATACTGCTGTTGTGGCTACTAATTCTGGTATTTTCCTTGTTGTGGATACATTTGAGGAAAATTTTGTCTAACAACTTGTTTACTATATGGGTAGTCTTGTATTGTGTGGTTGGTGTATCTCCTTTCTATGGTGCAGTATTCGCTGTTAGGGTTCACTTGGGGCTGAGCCATGATAGGGCACACATTAGCCATATGGTCTCCAGGCATAGCATCGTTTTCCTGGAGAAAATCTAGGAATCTGCTTGCTAGAGACTCCTAATTTTTGAGCTACCTTCTTTGGCAGATCCTCAATTGACATAGATTGTGTGGAAGTGAGGCTAATAGAACTATTTGAATCTTTATAGATCTTTGAAATCTCTAATTCCTCCCTTAGATTATCCTTAATGTCTATGCACATGGGTACACACTCTTCTATGGATCAAGGGTCCTTCAAGTACACATATGATCTCAGTTTGGTACTTACCAATCCATCTAGAAATAAAGCCACTTATTTGGCTGGAGTGGGTAACTCTGGAACAGGACACCTCTCTAGGTATTTCCTAAACCTTCTCCCTGCGAGCCTCACGGCCTCTTGAGGTGTTTGCTTGAAGCTGTATATCAAGGAAGATGTGTTATGCCTAATACCACTCTTAGCAAACTTGGTGATGAATGCTTCAAGAAGTTGTTCTATATTTTTGAACTGACCTTGGTGAAGTGGTTGAAACCAAGTCAATGTAGTGTTCTTGAGAGTTAGGCCAAAAGCATTGTATTGAGTGAACAACTCTTCAACTTGTTCAACTCTCAAAACTTGCCTAAACTTTGCCACATGGTCATACGGGTCTCCTGTGCCATCAAAGCAATTCTTCATGGACTTAACCAATTGTGTGGGCCTCAAGGTCCTGGTGTGTTCCCTAGGCCTTGGCAGAGGAAATTCATTAACATTTCTTTGATACCTCAGGTCTCTATGTCTCTCATTTTCCATTCCATCTGTCTCCATTCTCGTTCGTTCTCATCCTAGGGGGTTAGCAAAGCTCAGCTCGAGTCTGTCTCTATGAGCCCCATGAGCTTGAGATGTTCCAGCTCCTTGGTGACCATAAGAGACAGTGGATCGTGGTTGGGGAAAAACAAATTCACCCTTCCAAGTGTAGGTGTGTCTTCCATGCTCTGAGACCACAAAGATCCTCTCTCACACATTATCTAGGTAGGTCACTTTGCTCGGGCTATCAAGATCTTTCAATTCATAGATGGTAAGTGTCCCCACTTTCATTAGCCTGCTCATGTTTATACCTCCAAAAAGCCTCATCTGTCTCTCAATTTAAGAGAAAATCTATGATCCTTTTGTCTTGGGGAACCCACTCTGGAGTTCCTAGTCAGAACTGACTTTCCTCGAGGGGTTTTTGGCTCTTTTCCTATGTTCCCTTGCTCTATGTCACCTATCTCGATTTTTGAGATTACGTTGCCAAATTCATCCGTCCTTTCTAGTTGGTTGGTGACCACATACATTGTTCCTTCTTTATCTATGTAGGAACCATTTTTGAACTTGACTATGAGGTGTTCTAGTCCCATGGGCTGATCCGAGTTTTTAATTTGGACAACAGACCTTCTCAGACCATCCTCATAGATAGGAGCACCTAATCGGTTGGTCTGGATATATTCCAATGAGTCTTGTAGGGACCTTCTGGTTTTTCTAGGTATGCCACTCTAGAGCTACCTACTGGTCTCTCCATGCTGTAAGACATCTCAGAGTCACTCGTTTCTGAGTTTAGAGTGTAGCGGTAGCCACTTAACTACTGGGCCCAAGACCTAGCGGTATGGTTAACACTAGCCTCTGATGATCTAACACTCTGATGGTCTCTCCCTAGGTGTCTTCTTGATAGCAGGTTCATATGCGCTACTAATTGTCCCAATGACCCTTGTACAACCACGTTGCTGATTCTTTGATACCAATCACTTGTTCCTTTTAATTTCCTGAGTACTTGTTTTCTTGTCTTTAGTTAAGTGTCATCAGGAGTACTTAAGTGTGTCATACTTGATGTTCTTCGTCCACTTAGTTTAAGTTCTTTTCCCTTAAGTTGTCCCTTGACTGCAATTCAACCTTCTTAGACTTCTAAAATTAGAGGCTCTTTGAACTTGAGTATTCCTATCGTACCCCTAATCAATCAAAAAGGTCTATCTGCACTTAGCCTAAGCTAGGAATGGACTGAGGGGGTTGAGAGATCTTCCAACCTCAAGTAGCTCTCTTTACTGCACTTGTCCACCTAGGAAGCATGTTCCCAAGCCGGCACACACTAGCACTTGCTTCTGTTTCTCCAAAAGCTCTCGATGATCCTGTAAAAGTTCCAAGTTTAGCTCAAGATTTTACCTTCAATTGACAGACAATTTGATTTAGACACTTTTAAACACGCTTTCCCCCCCCCCCCCCTCTGTATTGCCAAAAAAGTTTCTCTAGAGCTCCCTTGGTGTATCTACCCCTCAGAGGGTCAACTTCAAAATACTAGCTTTCCAACAAGCTCTAGAGCTCAAAAAACGGATTTCATATGAAAAAGTTATGTCGATTTAGGGTTTAGGGGATTAAAACAGACAATCAGGACCTTTCAAGATTTTAGTGCATTTCTCTAAGGCCTTTGTAATTGTATGGGTAATTGACTGTGCAAATATGCCCAAAATTTAGCCCAAATTTTCAAAAAAATTAGCACTTTAGTTTTTTCCAAAAATGCCTGTCTATCGCGATAGATGCGGACTGTCATGTGGGGCATGTCTGTCGCAATAGACGGCGTTTGTTGCAATAGATAGTATCTATCGTGGGGTCTTGTCTATTGCAATAGACAGGTGTCTGTCGTGATAGACGGTATCTATCATGGGGTCCTATCTGTCGCAATAGATGGGTGTCTGTCACAGTAGATGCAATTTGTCATCTATCGTGGCCCTGTCTATCGCGATAGATGGGTGTCTATCATGATAGACCGTGTCTGTCATCTATCGTGGCCCTGCCTGTCGTGATAGATGGGTTTCTGTCATGATAGATGCAATTTGTCACGGGGCCTTATTTGTCATGATAGATGAGGTCTATCGTCTATCGTGTTTTGGTTTGTCGCGATAGATGGTCTCTGTCGTGATAGACGGTCTCTGTCGCGGGGTGCTGTCTGTCGCGGTAGATGTTGTCTGTTGTGATAGACATTGTCTATCGCGATAGACAGTGTCTATCATGATAGACTGAAAAAACGCAATTTTTTTTTAAACTTTTAGTGATTTGGAGTCCTCTAATGGTGTAGGTTATCGTGCCAAGCATGCAAACACAAAAAAAACTGAGTTTCTCTGTTTGTGGCAACAGACAGAGGTCATCGTCCCGGGACCTATGCAGAGTTCTGTCGTACCTGTGCAAGCTGCTAGAGATGGTGGTACAGCTAGAACCTACAACAAAAGCTCAAAAACACACAAAAACAGATCATACGCCAGCTCTCTCTCGCTCTCTCTCATAAGTGAAATGAGGTGGGTAGGGGAATATGACCAAAAAATTGAAATTTTGGGGAAGGTGAAGATGGAGGTGGGAGGTGGTGTGGATGATGATGGTGATGCAAAAAACAAGAAAAATTGATGAAAAACAAGGAAAAGTATAGATTTTACCTATAACTTCAATGTCCCAACTCTACATCTTAGCATCACACGCACGTCCTCGAAGCTCTCTCCCCAGCAACGACGCCAAATTTGGTGCCTATAGCACAATGGCAAGTACCAATGTGAGGAGATCCACCTCATAAATGTCAATCCGTGGAGATGTGAGGACCAATATGAAGACTATGAGCTAGTGATGGCACAAGTGCGTGAGTGAGAAGCACACAAACATGCACACACACACGCACACAAGGCAAGAGCAAAGAGAGGAACAATGGAGTTATTTGCATTAGTCAAAAAATTATCTTACATAAGCTTTTTTTGACTAGCTTTGGCCATGTCTAGACCTAGTGTCCAACCTAGTTAAAAATTAGGTTCTAGAGCTTATTTGAGGGCTCAAACGAAATCAAAAAATAATGAAAATTGGCATGTAGCTAAGTCTAATACTCTTCAAGCTCAAGGAATCCTTGGCTTGAACAAAATGGAGTCTATTCTACCAAAAATGGAATTTACAATGTTTTTTTCGTGATGAAAATCACTTGAGTTGGAAATAGTTCATGGAAAAAATGATTAGGCCTTGTTACCAGATTGTGTATGACTACTCCTTTGTGCTGGTATGCTCTTCTTATAGCTTGTATGCCAATAGGGACAATGTAACTAAGAATGCTACTCAGGAAAAACTTACCGATAACATTATCAACATACATCCAGTGAAGGAGGTTCAGTTGGGCAACAAGGATCAGCCGCGTCCCATTTGAATAGCCACATGGATAAGGAATCATCCAGAGATGCTCTTAAAGGTAACAACATCTTTCATGAAATCATTTGTAGATATCTTTGCTTGGCAGTACAAGGATTTGGAAGGAGTACCACCTAGTTATGGAGAGCACAAAATCCCTCTCATTGAAGGAGCAAAACGAGTGAGAGGTAAAAGTTATAGGCTGAATCCTAATTATGTTGAAGCTGTTTACTTGGAAATTGAGAAAATGGAAGATGTAGGAATTATCATCCCTGTGGAGCATTTGGAATGGCTATCTCCTATGGTAATTGTTCCAAAGAAAAACACCAACAAGATTAGAATATGTGTGGACTTTAGAGCATTGAACAAGGTCACCATCCTAGATGGATTTCCAATGCCATTTGCTGAACAGGTCATAGAAGAAGTAGCTGGACATACACTTTACAGCTTTATGGATGGATTCAGTGGATATAGTCAAATATCCATCCACCCTGAGGATCGAGAGAAGACTACATTCATTACACCTTGGGGAACTTATGTATATGTAAAGATGCCATTTGGACTAAGAAATGCCCCAACTACTTTCAATCGAACAGGTAATCTCATTTTTGGACTAGTGCTGCTAGAGTCTCTCAGAATTTTCATGGACGATTTTTCATCCTTTTCAGGTACTTTTGCAGAGACTCCGTTGGATTGTTTAGAAAAGCATCTGATTCAATTACAATAGGTTTTTAAGAGGTGCAGAGAAACAAAGTTGAAATTGAACCCAAACAAATGCCATTTTCTAGTAACTGTAGGTACCCTCCTAGGACATGTGGTATCTTCCAAAGGTATGGCACCTGACCTCGATAAAATTATAGCTATACTAAAATTACCTATAAAGAGATTCAAAGTTTTCTAGGACATACAGGGTACCACATGAGATTTATTAAGATGTATGCAGATATAGCCAGACCATTAGCTAGGCTTATAGGTAAGGAAGTACCTTTTAATTGGGAAGAAGAGGAGGAAAAAGCATATCAAACATTAAGTTCAAGGTTAGTAGCTGCTCCCATTCTGCTCATACCTGAGTGGTCAAAACTTTTTCATTTACATGTAGATGCCAGTGCATATGCAGTGGGGGCAGTTTTGACTCAACACAGTGAAGAATACAAACTGGAAAGACCAATTCAGTATGCCAATCGAATTTTGACCACGACTAAAAGAAATTATAGCACCACAAAAAGGGAGGCCTTAGCCATGGTTTTCGCTGTACAAAAGTCTCATCATTACTTGTTGGGAGTGAAATTTGTTATCATAACTCATCATCAACTGCTCAAATATTTACTAAACAAACCACAAGCGACTGGTAAAGTATGGAGCTGGTTACTTTTGTTGTAGGATTTGACTTTTCTGTAGTCCACAAACTAGGTAGAGAAAATGTTATGGCGGACCATTTATCTAGGATCAACGCCATGGACCACGATGATTTTCCTGAGGCCAATTGGTATATGTGTATATGTAGGTATGTGCATGTGTGTGTGCATGTGTATATGTGTTTTAATACTTTAATTATATAATTCATTCATATGTGTGTACGTAAGTGTATATGTATGTATGTGCATGTGTATGTGTGTGTATATGTATGTATGTGCATGTGCATGTGTAAGTGTATATGTGTGTATGAGTATGTGCATGTGCATGTGTAAGTGTATATGTGTGTATGGGTATGTGCATGTGCATGTGTATATGTGTGTATATGTATGTGCATGTATATGTGTAACTCTATGTGTACATGTGTGTATGTGCATGTATATGTGTATATGTAGGTATGTGCATGTGTGTGTGCATGTGTATATGTGTGTGTACGTATGTGCATATATATGTGTATAATGTATGTATATGCATGTGTATATGTATTCCACATGCATGTGTATGTGGATGCATTTCCATTTGCATCCATGTGCATGCATGTGGATGTGCATATACATGAATTTGCGTATATGTTAATGTGTGTATGTATATGTATATATATATATATATATATATATATATATATATATATATATATATATATATATATATATATATATATATATATATATATATATATATATATATATATATATATATATATATATATATATATATATATATATATATATATATATATATATATAATGCATGCATGTAAGTGTTTTTATGTGGTTGTAGAAATGTTTGTGCATACGCATGTGTATATGTATGTATGTCTAAGTGTATGTGCACATGTATCTGTGTGTATGTGCATGTGTATATGAGTATATGTGTGGAAGTGCATCTTCATCATGTAGAAGTGTAAAAGTGCATATCAATAAGTGTGAGTATGCTATCTAATGAAAATAACACAATTCAAATGATATACAGAGAATAGAAATTGTACTTACAATAGTTAGCCATACTTTTTGCTTGGTTAGCTTCTTGAATAACCTGCAATAAAGAGAGAAAGGGGAGAGAGAGAGAGAGAGAATTCAAAGAGAGAAAGATGTAGAAAGAGAGAAATAGAGATAGAGGGAGACAATAAGAGAGAGCTTAGGCAAAACAACAATTCTGCATATACTTGCTTTAGCTCGTAAGTGCAGCGCAATTGCGAACGTTGGAGAGCTCTTCGATCGCATGAAAATGCCGATCAAAGAGCCTCCAACGTTTTAATTTTTGTCCATCAACAGACCGTCGTGTAAGCGATGCTACGCGTCGTCGCATAAGCGACATGTTTTTAGCGTCGCTTATGCGACATTACATAGCATCGCTTATGCGGCGTTACATAGCGTCACTTATGCAATGCTATTTAAAACTGTCGTTTAGGCGACACTGTATGGGAGCGTCGTAGCCCCGTCGTGCCACAAGTCGTAAAAAATGTCGTTTGCTTCGTCGTTTAATCGATGGTCCGTGCGTGGCGCTAATTACGGTGCATGTTGCAATTTTATAGCGATGGAATTCTATCGCCTTAACCGTCGCTATACGCCCGTATTCCTTATAGTGTCTAATAAACACATATAGTGGCTTGGTCGCCCATGAACTCTATCAAACCTTCATACAACATATTCGTACTCTACTCCTCGATTTCTAAGTTTTTTTCAATGCTCAGATAGATAAAATGAGAATTTGTGAAATCAACCAAAAGGATAAGCTATGCATCAAGGAGATAAGAGGCTACCCTTCAATAAATACATACATACATACATACACACACATACATACATACATACATACACACACATACATACATACACACACATACATACATACACACACATACACACACAATATAGATACATACATACATACATACATACATACATACATACAAATACATACATAAACACACACACATACACATACATACATACATACATACATACATACATACATGCATACATACATACATATGTACGTATGTACGCACATACATACATTCATACATACACACATACATATATAGGTACATACATACATACATGCATACATACATACATACATACGTACATACATACATACATACATACATACATACATGCATGCATGCGTGCATACATACATACATGCATGCATGCATACATACATACATACATACATACATACATGAATACATGCATACATACATAGATACACACATACATACATACATACATACATACATACATACATACATACATACATACATACAAACATACATACATACATACATACATACATACATATGTTGGTAGCAGTCAGAGCACTCAAGGATTTACAAGACAGGGAAGCCAACAAAAAGAGTGAGAGCAGAGAGAAGGACCAGGTAGGAAAAGCAGTCAATGCAGATGCGGCAAGTAGGCCATATAATTTGTTATGAAGAAATATTTCCCAAATAGCGATTTTAGTCACTTCACACCATTGTAAATACCATTTTACATTATCTCTCCTCTGTTTTGTGCAAGCATAGGAGACCTTGAGCTTGAGGAGTATTAGAACTAGCCACCTACCAATTTTCATAATTTTTAGACTCCGCTTGAGCCCTCAAATAAGCCCTGGAACCTAATTTTTAACTAGGCCAGACACTAGGTCTGGACATGGCCAAAAGCTAGAAGAAAACTATAAAAAGAGCTAGAGAGCTCATTTTTGAGGTTAGCTTGTTAGAGTTTTGAGCTATTGTATGAGTCTTTTTGAGTACTACAAAGAACTCCATTGTTCCTCTCTTTGTTCTTGCCTTGTGTGCACGTGTGTGTATGTGTGTGCATGCTTGTGTGCTTCTCACTCATGCACTTGTGCCGTCACTTGCTCATAGTCTTCATACTAGTCCTCACATCTCCACGGATTGATAGTTATGAGGTGGATTTCCGAACGTTGGTACTTTCCATTGTGCTAGAGTGACACCAAATTTGGCACCATTGCGGGGGAGAGAGGTTCGAGGACGAGGGTGTGATGGTAAGATGTAGAGTTGTAACGTTGGAGCTGTAGGTAATTTCTTTACGTTTCCTTATTTTTCTCTTTCCTACTTCATCACCATCATCATCATCATCATCATCCTCATGATCTCCCACCTTTGCAAAATTTTCAGTTTTCTGGTCATATCACCTTCCCCTTCTCATTCTTCTCATTTCACTTGTGAGAGAGAGCTATTGTGCTTGTTGTTTTTGTACATTTTTGAGCGTTTCTTGCAAGTTCCAACTGTATCATCATCTCTAGGAGGTTGCACAAGTATGAAAAATGTTTGCAGAGGTCCCAAGGCATTGAGCTCTATCATTCGCGATTGATAGAAAACTTGAGTATTTGGTAAAACTAAGTGCATATTCATGATCTATAGGCCCTGCACATCACATCCACACAAAAATTTCAAAAAAATTTGTGTTTTGTCTGTCCATCGCGATTGACAGCATCCATCACAATAGACACCTCTATCCATCACGATTGACTGAAAAATCACGACCGATAGAAAAATCATGATTGACACCCCCACAACGGAAAAGCTATCCATCGCGACTTATGGGCCACGATTGACACAATATAAATTAAGAAACCTGAGATAATTTGTCCATCACGATTGACAACATCCATCACGATGGACACCCTTGTCCATCACTATTGACACCCATCCGTCGCGATTGACTTTGTCCATCGTGATTGATAGGCCACAATGGACAGCTCTGTCCATCGCCATTGATAACCCTGTCTATTGCGATTGATAGCCATTTTTGACAAAGTTTCAAGGTTTTTGATTTTTCAAATTTTGGCCAATTTGGAACATAAAATTCAAAACATTAGGGCATTGTGAGGCCCTATACAAGTAATTTGAGAGATCCTGTTTGCATGTTACCTTGTTTTAACCCTTGAACCCTGAACTGTCATAACTTCTTCATACAAACTCCGTTTCTAGTGATCTTGGGCTCTAATACCAAGTGTTGGAGTTAGATGTTTGCGAAAGCACACGAATAACACAAGGAAGAAGAAGAAGCTTGGAGCACAACACACAATACTGAATGTATTACCACTAGAATGTACAAAGATACATTTGATTTATACATTTAATATGAAATATTTGGGGATTCCAAACATATTGTTTGCATATGCATTAATTGTGACATGAACAATAGATGCGTATACTTGTCTCAGAGTGAGCACATATCCAAAGTACTTCATAGGTTCAATATGGATGTTGGAAAGAATGAGTACACCATTCACTACATATGTGAATCCAAGAAAGGATGCTTGTCTCAAATCTGATGAGGAGAAGATGTCCATTAGGTGTAAGATATAGTCCATAGGCTCCTACTCAGATATTCTTTGTCATTTTTTTCCTTCTCTCTTGACCATATCAACCATGTTGGACTTTAATGGAAGAGTGCTACCATTAGTGTCTATGAAAAATGCCAAATGGACACCGTACACTCTTGTACATGTATGCTCTAATAAACACATATAGTGGCTTGGTCACCCATGAACTCTATCAAGACCACCCATTTGTGAAACCTTCATACAACATATTCATACTCTCTACTCTTGGGTTTCTATGTTTTTTTAATGCACAGCTAGATAAAATGAGAATTTGTGAAATCAACCAAAAGGCAAAGCTATGCGTCAAGGAGATAAGAAGCTACCCTTCAATACATACATACATACATACATACATACATACATACATACATACCTACACACACATACATACATACATACATACATACATACATACATACACACACATACATACATACATACATACATACATACATACATACATACATACATACATACATACATAAATACATACATACACACACACACTTACATACATACACACACATACATACATAGACATACAATATGCATACATAGATGCATAAATACATACAAATATATACATAAGCACACACACATACATACATACATACATACATACATACATACATACATACATACATACATACATACATACATACATACATACATATATACATACATACATACATACATACATACATACATACATACATACATATGTTGGTAGTAGTCAGAGCACTCAAGGACTTACAAGACAGGTAAGCCAATGAAAAGAGTCAGAGCAGAGAGAAGGACCAAGTAGGAAAGCAGTCAATGCAGATCCAAAAAGTAGGCCATATAAGTTTTTATGAGAAAATATTTCCCAAATAGTGATTTTCGTCAGTTCACACCATTGTAAATACCATTTTCCATTATCCCTACTTCATTTTGTGCAAGCTAAGGAGTCCTTGAGCTTGAGGAGTATTAGAAGTAGCCATGTACGAATTTTCATAATTTTCAGACTCCATTTGAGCCCTCAAATAAGCCCTGGAACCTAATTTTTAACTAGGCGAGACACTAGGTCTGGACAAGGCCAAAAGCTAGTAGAAAACTGTGTGTGTGTGTGTATGTGTGTGCATGCTTGTGTGCTTCTCACTCACACACTTGTGCGGTCACTTGGTCATAGTCTTCATATTAGTCCTCATGTCTCCGCGGATTGACAATTATGAGGTGGATCCCCTCATGTTGGTACTTGCCATTGTGCTAGAGTGACACCAAATTTGGCACCGTTGCCAGGGAGAGAGCTTCGAGGATGAGCCTGTGATGGTAAGA